>CAIGRL010315343.1:13811-24473 GCA_903798325.1 Fraxinus xanthoxyloides
AAAAAAAAAAAAAAAAAAAAACTGCACTATTATGTATTCATGTGTGCACCGGCATGTTTGAACACCAGCTATACCCTTTTCCATAGACTAACAGGATTCATGAAGTACAAGCTGAACTAACTGGATGTTTGGTACCTTTACCACTTCCTTTAATTACACATGTCAGGCTTAATGAATATGGTCTGCACATGAGAGGTTTATTTAAATAATTTAAATAAATATTAAATATGTGTTCTTTCTATCAGCTTAAGCATTTAGAAGATGTAGTTCAACATTTGTTACCAGTTATCTAAGCAACCTTTAACAATTGAAGAAAAGTCGGATCAATTTCAGCATTTTTCAACTTGATGACAATGATATATAAGTTGACAAATACACAAGCTCACAGAAATACACTCTATTTGAATTTCAAAGAAAATGCCAGCTTAATATTAAAATTGGAGCATGAATGCATGCGTATATACAAGAAGCAACAAGAAAATCAGTAAACGATGATTCCGGACAGATACTTCACTACCAGAGAACCAAGAATAGAATATTGCTAATTAAAACAGCTGATTTGAAGCTCTTCCACAAGTTGAAGTTAGCAAACATGTGTAAATTCTCCTAGGAAGAGAAATAATATACTTGATCAAAAGTTCAGATGCAAATAGAAGTTACCTTTCCCGAAGCATTCCGGACAGGTGAAATATGAAGTAAATTCCAAAACGCAGTTTTATCTTTTCTGAAAGCAAAGTAGCAACAAAAATGTTAACACCAGGGAAATATTAAGCATCAAACCAAGAAAAAGAATTTGAAATGCTGTTAATAATCAACCTGTAATTTAGAATACGTACTGTACATGGTTGCTCTGTTCGAATATATTCCTCTATCTGTTCAACGTGAGCAAAATTAAAAATTTTCCATCCTCAAAGATTTCTTTTATTTCTTTGTAGCAAAAACGATATCTCGTGTGTTACAAGCAACAGAGTCAAAATTTCGGAGACTGCTACATTATTGAAATCGTGGGAAAATCAGATAAAATAAAATAAAAGGAATTGGAAAGAAAATTACCTGACATTGAGTTGCAGGATCTGTCTCCAGCCCACTTAAAAATCTACAATTATGCCCCAATACTTCATGTCTAGCGTAGCCTATCCGAATGGGGAAATTGATGGTTAATGAATAACTATACGATTGATGAATAACTATGAACATATGTTCTTTTAAGTTAATACAAAACTAGCTGATGGCAGGAAACTTCTCATTTGAGACAAACTTCACAGAAATGATACTGGGATATACGAGTACCAGTTAATTCCAAGAACATGTCACTTGCATACACTATTGGCATGTCAGGTAAGTGCGGATCGGATCTGCAAGGTAACACAGAGTGTTTCCAAGAAGGGATATGTTAAAAACTGTATGTTAACCTGAATTATTAACAGTAAAAATGACAAAATCCAGTTATTGAACCAACTCACAATACAAAGCTTTGTTTGATTCTACCAAGAGATATATTTAAGGATGAACCAAGTAGTCCCATCCCAGATAAGCAGCAGCACTTTCCACACACCAATTTGCCAGACGACTCACTATAGTGGGTCAGGATGGATAAAATATTACTAGCAGCAGCATTGGCTTTTCGCTTCTCTAGTTCACTTGCCTCACAAGGTTCATTAATCCCTACTTCTGCAATATAAGTATTGTTTAAAATAAATCCTTTTTGGACAACACAAGCAAGAGCTTCAAGGTGCAATAGAAGAATCCAAGATTTTGGTCATAGAAGAAAGAATAGTTCTTATGGAATTAATGAATGAAACAGAAAACAAAAATGCACACGCGCAAACACACAGATTTAATTTTCATTCTCATGTGAAAACTAAGTCCATGTGCTGCTTCATATTTTTCATTATAATGAAGAAAGAGTTTGCAAAGTTTTTACTCTCACGCATCTCTGTTTTATCTTACAGCAAAACGGGGCCCTCAAATTCCTTTACATAGTGTAAGAAAATAAGGCGAATTAATACAGAGTCATGGATGTCCAACTTACACCTATACTGTGAAGGTCAATCCACGGTTGGAGGGGATGAGTGAAATATATAAATAAACTCCACATAATCCAACAAACCCACAAATCTCTTTTATTTTTAAAAGTGAAGATGCTAGTAGAAAATATAGATACTAAGAGAAAATAAGACGACTAGAACTAGCCAAAGCTATATTTAGAAACGGAAACTCGAATAAGTTTACAAGTCCATATAATGCAAACAAATAAGTGGCTGCTGGGATTTATTGACCTAAGAGACGAACAATTTCCACGTAACCTTGTCAAATGCACAAAAATTGGCTGTTGAAAGCACAAAAGTTAAAAAATAGAAACAGACCTCCATCATCAGGACTTGATACTGAATCCAGAGCCGATGCACGTCCTAGTTCCATGACCGTATCCGAGCAGACCTCCCTCCTACAACACCTGAACACGCCTTTGTGTAACTTCGCTCCATTTTCACATGAATTCACGGCAGTGTATCCAGAATGCCTTGGCCTCTTGGGAATAGGCACTTGAACTCCCACAAAATGAATCACTCTACCATCCTCCTTACTGAAAACCGGACACATATGAAACAACATCCAAAATGGTGTCCCGTCTTTCCTGTAATTCAACAGACTAATCTGTATAGCCCTCTCCTCTCGAATTGCCTCCCGAATCTCCATAACCGACCTTCTATCAGTCTTAGGCCCTTGAAACACCCTCCCATTTCTCCCAATCACCTCATCCTTAGAGTAACCAAATATTTTCAAAAATCCATTCGAAGCAAACACAATCGGGTGCCCGGAAATGCAAGGATCAGTTATAGTGAAGCTGTCAGGTAATTCATTTAGAGCTTCCCTAACCCATCCTGAGTATCTTAAGTCAAATGACTGTTCAATCAATCCCAATTGTGATTCCATATCAAATTTCCTAATTTCCCTTCAAAGATCGATTCCTTATCACCATAAAGTAAACCAAAGCCCATGTGTCACTTTCAGCTCCTCAAGCTTCAACAAATTGAAGACTTCAGCTTCAA
This sequence comes from Fraxinus xanthoxyloides, assembly GCA_903798325.1. NCBI lineage: Eukaryota > Viridiplantae > Streptophyta > Magnoliopsida > Lamiales > Oleaceae > Fraxinus > Fraxinus xanthoxyloides. Next base: position 16,862 of record CAIGRL010315343.1, read on the forward strand.
CAAATATAAACACAACCCACTAAAAAATCCAATCAAGAAACAGTAAAGAATAAACAAAACACATGAAAAAAACAGGGTAAGGAATTGACTTTGAAAGAAAGCACACAGATTTTCTTCAAAAATTGTGCATAGAAGAAGACAAAAAAAGTGAAAATAAGGAAAAGTTAACCAGTGAATTAATTTCTGGAAATTAATAAATCGGTATTGGGTCTTACAAGGTACAGTTCAAAGTTCTACGTCTTAAAAGAGGAAGAAGAACATGGAGCAAAGATGATTACTGTACATGAAAATATCGGAATTGAATTCAGCTTCGTTTTGAATGAACAATAAGGGTATAATAGAGAAGCCCATAAATTTGTTTTGGGAATAAAGAAAATCTTGAAATTCTATATCTGGGAGAGAGGCGCAGAGATTTTGAGTAGAATCGCAATTGAGGTACTTCTCAATCACAGCAAGACTGCGGCTATCAAAGCAGGAGGTAGTTTTTTATTCTATATTCATCCAACCATGTTTGATTTCCTTATAAGTTGTTTCACTGAATAAGTAAATTTTAAAATAAAATGATCTTTTACCCGTCAGAAGTTAATTTTTGGTTTGATGTTGGGTGATGGGTGGAAGATGAGTTTTATTTTATTTTATTTTTCCTTTTTTTATTTTTAAATTTATTTTTTAACTTATTTTAGGGGTGATATACAAAGTTACCATTGTAAAAATTGAAAAAAGTTAGGAAACGTTACTACAATTTTCCGTGAAACGTTACTACAATTTTCCGTAATTTATTTTTATCTTCTAAGTAAATGCATTATTTGAGAAATTAAAGAAGATAAAGAATATTTGAGGATTAAATTATGAAAAAAAAAAAGGGGGCCATAGATATGTTTTTGCTCAATCAAGTCAAGACTCTATACTAAATTGTTGTGGTCGGACAATTTCAACGGAAGATGAGACTCGGCTCATTTTATTTCATTTTTATTTAAGTTGATTCTCATTTAAGTAACATTCTATCAAGATACTTTATCCGACTTTATTTATAATCAATTTATTTTTGTTGTGTTCATTTATTTCTTTTCAATTTCAGCTGGTCCATTGAATCAACTTTTGTAGAAACAAAGTTACGTCATTCTTCATTAGAAGACCGTGGTGGTCAGAGCTTCTAGTTTGATTTATGCCAATCTAATTATTTCATTCCTAGCATTATAGTTTAATGAAATTTGTTTTATCCTATATTTTAGTTGAAATATCAAATTTATGATCAATTTTGAAGCTTGGTTCCAAACAAATATTTTACGCTCAATGTGGAATATATATTAAAGGGAAAATTGTTGTCGAGGTATCCAACCTTTCAATTAGTCATAAATTTTTTACTTTTTCAAACCTTTCATTTATATTACCCATGATATCAAATCTTTTAAAAAAATAGCAGTTCAAGTCCAAAATAACTGTTTCCATTAGTTTGGCCCCAAATACCATCAGTTGACCCAAAAATTAAAAATCTAATAATTTTCTTCAAATAAGATAAGGACATTTTGGACATAATATATTTCTCTCTTATTTCAAAAAATTTAAAAAAAAACAACAAATAAAAAGCTAATTGAAAGGTTTGATACTTCAACTGCAATTTTCCCTATATTAAATAGAAGAACGGTTAGAACGAAATTTTATTACGGCTTCCATTTTTTAACATATATTTTCTTGTAATGTTAATGGACACGTTTGTCATTTGTCTTTTATTATGTAATTTTTCTTTGTATCCTTATTGAAAATTCAATGTTTAGATAAACTCGAAAATTGTTATAATTCACGTGATTTTTGAATGTTATGGCAACCAAAAAATAAAGAAAAATAAAGAAAAATCTTCTCAGATAGGAATTTTGTAACTGAGGTATGAAATATCTGGTGAAGATGTATTCGGTCTTCAATTTTTCATTATTAAATCCAATTGATTTGGAAATTTACAATTTTAGGGCTAAAGGAGCATGATATTATGATGAAGTTCTTAGGCACCACATGACTCATGATCTGGTTGGCCATTCATATATTATATTCATTTTAAATTGTTGCCCCTAAGAAATGAATACTCCTCGAACTTGTAGTGTACGATCAAATGGTACAATTAACAAAATTTTAACTCTTTTATCTTTTAAAATAAAATGATAATTAATATCGATAATTATAAAATGAGATTAATAAGTAAATCTAAAAATTAAACTAACCCAAAATAAAATAGAAAATGCTATGAGTATATAATTGTATCCATAAGGGTGTCTACCCACCATTGGTGGGGCAACGCTAACAGGCGCCCCCACCAATGGGGTGTCGGGTATCCATTATGCACACATTTATGAGTAATGATATTCATTCTCACTAGAGTTAAGCCTCAATGTACGTGGCAATTATATGACATTAAATAATAGTTTCATTTAAATACAAAATCACGTGACTCATTTAATTGAGGGTATCATTTAATATCTTGAAATTGTCATATAGACTGGAGTTTAACTCCAATGAAAATAAATAGCATTATTGCACCTCTATATGTATAATTATATACCCATAACGTAACTCAAATAAAACTCATCAAATCGAATACTATCATTTCTTTACATAGAAATGTGAAAAGAGAACAAATGCAAGGGCAAGTTGGTAAATAACTAAATATTCCTTGTCATTTGTCGCCCATTAAATGGTTGTCTATTTCTAGGCTCCATCAATCGTTGTCGGGTAATGACTATTTTAATAAAATAAATAAAACACAATTTTAATAATGCTATAAATATTGTGGCTAAGTTCGCAGCGTCACGACGCCACGCGTAATGTGATTTTTTTTTATGATATATTTTATTAAATGTGATTATTATTTTTTTAATAATGTATGATGAAAAAGTAAGAAAATTTTACCGTTCACATGCAAAAAAAAAAATTATTGAGAAAATATTAATATAAAATGAGTTTTAAACAAAATAAATTTTATAAAATAGGAGTCAAATAGGGGCAAATGCGCTTTTGGTTACATGTTATGAATAATAATATTAATCTTAGTGGCTTTAAGTAATAGTATGTAGGGTACAGAGATGTCCTTCTATTGCAAAATTATTCGTAAGTGGACGGTATCTTATACAAATGTATGATAAGTAGAGTGTTGAATTCACGACAATTATAATTATTAACTTCAATTAAAAGTGAAAATTATGAACAGTATCCATTTCTCAAATGCCATCTTGAAAAATGGCAAAATAATTTGATTGATCTGCATCTATAGCCCTTTTTAAGAATTAGACATATTGTATATAATTTGACTAAAATGCCCTTAGGAAATTATTCATAATCAATATCCAAACCGAAACCCAAAAATCTCAATTTTCCGTTATCAACACTTGTTTGTCTTTGTTGTTTAAGCAATATTTTGCCCCAACTAGTCACCGATGAACTACTTTTGTTATGCCTATTGTAAAGTCTATTTTGTAATTAGAAATTTTCTAAGGCAAAAATAATAATTTATTAGATTTGTATTAGGATTTAATTATATTGTAATCAAAGTCAAAATATGTTTAGAATAGTCCAAGTTACGGTAAGTATATGTTGGGCTCATAGAGTCCAAAAGGAAGTCAAAGAAATACAAGAAGAATATCGAGATTTGGACTTCAAGAACTTGATATCGAGAATGATGCATTTCCTCTTACCTGCCACCCAGTGGCATAGATGTCCAGAAATTCTTGTTTGTATAAAACACTGATTTTTCAATCTATTTTCATCCCAATCACTTTTCCCTATATATACTTAACCTCATGGATGTCCCGTAGTGTATTGAATTAAATTTATTTAATAGATATCAATTCTTGAATGATCCAAAACATTCATTGATTTCAAAATTCAATCACCACATATTACTTGATCCACAAATTCTTCCAAAACGTATTTTGTTGATCAAGCCTTATTGTTCCATATCAAACCACAAGATCAAAACACAAGAGATCTTTTGATTGAACACCGAACCACTTAATCCACAAGAGGTAATATACCAAGGGTCGGGAGATGGTGTGAGGAGTACGCAGTCCAATAGGATCAAAGGTGACTACAGGAAAAAGGTCAGAGAGAACTAAGGGTTAGTCGAGTTTGTACTATACTGTAAGTTGTTTTGTTTATAATGGATATCGACTGGCAAAGTGCCCAAACTTTTTAATCATTTGTGAAGGGTTTTCTCTGTGATTAATTTTGTATTCTTTACTGTTTTTGTATTACAACTTGTGATAATTCAACATACGATAAATTGATGTTATTGATTAACCATCTAGAAACAATTAAAAGTGGCATGTTACTTTTAATTTCGTCATGCACATTCTAGGGACTAAACATTATCTAGATCAATTAATTATCTCGATTAGGTTACTTTTCACCTATGAGTTCATAGATCTATTTCATTCCTATTGTGTTGTAAATTCACATTTGTTGACTATATTTATTGACTATATAGTTCTTTTACTTATATAACAAAGCAAAAACGGTTATCATTGTGGTTAGGGCATTGAGATTTCATGCTGGTAACCCGAGTTTGAATCTTAGGCCCTACCAATTTATTTGAAAAATTTTGTACTATGCATATAAAAAGAAAATCTGTTTGCATTGAATTGCGATGAAACGAAATTAGGGATGCCAATGTGGCTCGTCGACCTAGAAAAAGCCTGAGTCGGGCCGGCTCGGGTCGAGCCTCATTTTTGGGCGTCGACTCGAGCCACACGGGCCGGCCCGTGACCAGTCGAGCCAAGTTTTAGAAAAAAAAAGGTTAAAAAAAGAAATACTACCTACAAACGAGTCGAGTCGGCTCATAAAGGCCAGAGCCAAAAGCTCGAGTCGAGCCTAAATATTTTGGTCGAGAGCTCGGCTAGGATCGAGAAAAAAAAGCCCTAACCATTTTTACTCGAGCCGAGCCTGATCTTCGAATTTCGGCTCATGGCTTGACTCAACTCGGCTTGACTCGTTGATACCTCTAAACAGAATTGAACTTATGACCTTCAGAAATCTAGTCGTTTTTCGTGTTTTGAAGTTTTGGCTTGGTTTTAACTTATTGTTGCAAAACGACTTTTTTAGCATTTTCTGTTTTCTTTGTAATTGAAAATAAGTAAGTAAACATGTTTTCAGTATTTTTGAAAATTGAAAATTGAAAAATAGCCTGAAAACAGCAAAGAGAATGGGCCCTAAATTACAAGGTTAGTTTTAAAAATAATTTACAGTGCCGAACTGTAAAATAGTTTGATTGGTCTGCATCTATAGCCTTTTTTTAAGAAATAGACAGAATCTTGAATTTAAAATTGCGAAAAGATAAATTCAATGGTAGACGCAAACATTTTAAATTAGGGAGCACAATCAATATTGTAAAAAGCTAAATTTATAATATAAGTATGATACAATTTTTAGCTTACTTGTTTTCTCCACAAGATAAGCAGAGATGATAAAAAAACACAACTATGGAAATCTCTACAGAAAACTCGAGACTAAATAGAGCCTCTTATGTCGAAACATACCTATTTTAATAAAACGTGATTACAACAAGCATTTGAATCATGGAATGGTCTGAAATAAAATGATCTAGCTGAAATTCGCTCGCTCATGTGAAGTTCTATGCCATGTTCCATGATTCTATGGTGACACAAGATGGCATTAATAATTATTCAAGATGGCCAGTAAGGTGAGAGCCACTTAATATGCACTCCAAGTAGAACACAACATGATAGGTCATCTATCATCATGAGGCCGCCTACCACCATGAGACCCTCTACGTTGACATAGGTTGTCTAAGACCGTCAACCACTATAAGGTGGTCAACACCCATAAGGCCATCGACCCCATCATGATGTGTCTACCACCATGAGGTCGCCTACGACCATGAGGCCCTCTACGTTCACTAGACCGTCCACCGCTATGAGGTCATCGACCCCCATGAGACTATCTACCACCATAAGATCGTCAACCCCCATGAGGCCGTCGACCCCCATGATGACGTCTACCACCATGAGACCACCTACCACTATGAGGCCTTAACCCCTCTGATGAAGTCTATCACCATGAGGCCCTCTACGTTCATATAGGTCGTCGACCCCCGTGAGGTCGTCTATCACTATAAGGTCGTCTACCCCCATGAGGTCGTCCACCATCATGATGCCGTCTACCACCATGAGGCCATCTATGTTCACATGAATCGTGTACCACCGTGAGATCCTCTACATTTACATAAGCCATCTACCACTATGAGGCTACACTTAACCATACAAATGGCAATAAGCTGGACGTGAACTGCTCAATGAAAAATGTGGGCATAACCAACCACTTGAGGAGTGGGGGTCACACCATCAAAACGTGGGGAAGTGCAAAGGTTTATGTAGGACACATGGCACCATTAATTGCTGAATGAGTGTGTTGCATCAGGTGCATATAAGTACCTCCAAGGTGAGAAATATATGGACTCTTGAAACCCAAACTATTTGAATTCGCATTTTACTATCTTCCTACTTCTAAAAATCGATTACCAATTCTCACGCTGGAGGTACAACGGGGGAGAAAGTGCAAACTTTATTGTGCAGGTTGCAATAGCTGACTGGAGTAGCTGTAACATTGCATCATTAAGGTAAACACGGAGAACCTAGCAACAATTTCATTGGCGCCTCTGTAGGAAACCACTGAACAAAAAAGCTATGTCAAATAGATGGACCAGGAGTGAAACGCATATGGTAGAAAATGCGGCAGAGATGGAGTCGAAATCTATCGTAAGGGGTCACGACCCACCACCGCAGTACGTAATGCAGAGCCAATTTAGTTGCTTGAAAACATAATTGGCAACCATGATGACCCTCTGCAGTCAAACACAAAAAATCGTAGCCCCACCACAGAATTTGTCAAAGGCAGCACATGAACAACCTCCCCAGGTGGTACAAACGGTTACCATTCATGTTACCCAGCCAATAACAAGAAACACAGATGCTTCAAGGTTTGTGGTTCCACAGGTTCCCCAACCAGTGAGAGACTTGAAAAGGAAGATAGATGAGATAATGACTCAAAAGATATACGATGCATTAACTAAGAGGAAGGACAGGCGTAGGCAAATGGTTTTGGATGAAGACCATTTTGCACCCAAAATTATGGTCGTTCCTTTATCGAAAGGCTTCAAACAACAATGATAGAAGCATATGATGGAGTCACGGATCCGCTGGACCACTTGTGGACCTTCGTTGATTTAAAGAGGCTCTATGCAGTCCCAGACGCAGTGATGTATCGGTCATTTCCCCTAACACTTAGGAGGGAGGCTACAGACTGGGTGGCTACCCTAGCACCTAGGTCTATAAAGACTTTTGACGAGATTTCTAGGAGTTTTGTTGCATACTTCATGAGTAGCAAAAGGTAACGGAAGACGGCCATCGATTTGATGTAGGTAGTGCAAGAGAAAGATGAATCTTTGCAAAAGTATTTGGCTAGGTTCAGTCATGCGACGCTTAGTATAAAGGACCTTCAAATGTCTGCAATAGTAACATCGTTAATGAATGGGATGTAGAATCGGGCCTTCAAGATGTCACTCTCCAAAAACCCTCCAGAGTCGATGCACGACCTCTTGAAAAAGGGTGAC
>CAIGRL010315346.1:0-12846 GCA_903798325.1 Fraxinus xanthoxyloides
TGAATTCTTATTTTCTAGATATTTTAATAAATTTTAGCATGAAATACTCTTTTAAGGCATTCGGGTCGATTTTTATGTAAATCCTTCGAGATAGCTTGATCGGTTCCAATGTGTAAATCCTACAAGATGTGGGAATTCTAATAAAATTCTTTGAGCTACCTGATATCGTTACCAGTTTGCTCTAAATCTAAGAATGTTGAAATATTATTTCAATTTATATTTATATCATGTTAAATAAGAATTTGCCCGTACTTTTATGGGGTATTTTCAAAATTCTCACTCTTACAACAATTTCAGATTAAAATGGGTCGTGTTGGAAGCGTGGAAGATTGAATGAGTGATGCTTATAGGTCACCAAGTAAAAATTCTAGCAAGAATTTATTCCTAATTTTTGTTTTAAGATAAATTTTTATATTCAATTACGTGCACGTTATTTTAGTAGTTTTGGTATTCGAGCCTTTGACATCCTATGTTAAATTGAATTTGACAGTTAAAATCGTAGTATTTAAGATTTAATTATGTGTGAATTTTTTTCTCATTTAAATTGTTAAATTTAAAATTATCGATCTAATCCCAACATTAGTACAATAGTGTTATATTCCATATAAATTTGATAAGGAAGATCTTGGAACACTTAGTCTTTATTTTTATTTTTTTTAAAAAGTACTAGACTGAGCGTGTTACAGCTGAAAGTAAAATCTCAAAATCGTAAGCCCCATTCAGTTAGTTGCATTAGGACCAAGTGAATAACTGTAATATAATCGACCAAAGAACTTCGACTTGGGCTATTAAGGTTCCAATTAACATCAGGATTCAACTTAAGTCACTCAAAAAGGGAGGTGTTCAAATCCTAGGGAATGCTACAGAAAGTCGTGAGAGGTAATAGGGAAGATTCCCTCCCAAAGTAGGTAGTACATAAGAGAACAGTCGGGAACGATGCCTGGGTCATTACATTCCACGTAGCCTTACCTAAAATTATTATTGCTTACTTCTATGTGTGAATTTATCAATTATTTTGTTCTAACGTTACCTTCACAGTGTGATATTCCCCAAGTTCACACATTTTTATCAAGGCCATTGTTCGATCACATACTTTTTCGACATTCGATTGTTGCCTACTAATTACCATCATATTATTTTAGCTCCGGTCTCTATTGCGGCTTTTCCTAATTTTCATGCTAAGATAAAATGCATAATTTATTTAAAGAATGAAAATTATGAGCTTACTTATTAAGCATAGTTGTTTAGGCACGGATGCTTTTATGGTAATTTTACACCTTGTTCATGTTTCTTTGGCACGATTTTCGAAAAAGAAAAAAAAAAATTGATCACTCAATTTTAAACAATCCATTTACCAATGTTGCACTCACTTCTTTCTATAGGTCAATCTAAAGTGTTAGTGAATCGTGCTCCTCATGTAGACTCTTTGGTATTATTTGGGGATAAGTTGCACATGTTATTACCTTTAGGTGTCCCCTCACTATTTTGTTAAGAGGAAAAATTGCCCCCTTTGTGAGATCATATTCTTGAGGATGATTTTACAGTCTATTGTAGTCATGTCATCGGTTTCCTCATCTGTTCTTGAAAGATTGATCTTCTTGAGGATGATTTTACAGTCTATTGTAGTCATGTCATCGGTTTCCTCATCTGTTCTTGAAAGATTGATCTTCTTGACTAAGAAGTTCAAGTCAATCTCAATGGAGTCGAGTTCTCTTAGCCAATAAGAAATTAAGAAAATCCTATTAGATTATTATTATTATTGACACAAAAAATAAGAAGGGAAAATTGTATTTTCTCATTGATAATACATGGCAATATATGGTAATTTACAAGAGAAAAAATACGAAACTAAATCAGCCTAAAATCTGGAAAAAAAAATATTCAACCAAATCCATATGATTAAGGATGATAGAATTCCTCCAATTAAAGGATTTCTTTTAAAAAAAAAAAAATCTTAATATATTTACAGCTTTTTTGCAACTCGAAATTCTTAACATATTTACAGCTTTTTTACAACTCGAAACTTCCCTGAGGAATAGATGTCTTCCATTCCCAACTTCAATACAAAATCGTGGAAACTCAAACTGTTAAGCCCTTTTGTTAAAACGTCAGTTGTCCTGAAGGAACATAGGACACACTCACAAATCCTTCCTCCAATTTTTCTTTAATAAAATGCCTATTGATTTCAATATGCTTTATCCTATTGTGTTGTATAGGATTTTGAGCAATATTGACAGCTGACTCGTTATCACAATAGAGCTTCATAGGGCTTTCCCATTTAATTTTTAAATCATCTAGGATGATCTTTAGCCAAAGTAGTTCGCACAAAAGCCCTGAACTCTGTGGATGACCTTACCACCACATTTTGTTTCTTGCTTCTCTATGTTAATAGATTACCTCCAAGAAAAGTGCAATACCCGTAGTTGATCTCCTATCTACTAGGGAACCTGCATAGTACAAGCTTCCAGAGTTAGATTATTGTTCTTTTTTAACAAAATTCCTTTCCCCGGGCTGCCTTTTAAGTAATGTAGTACCCTATACACTGCTTGAAGATGAGGTTCTCTAGGATCATGCATGAATTGACTGATCACGCTCATGGAGTAGGCTATATCAGGTCGAGTGTGAGCAAGGTATGCAAGTCTACCAACCAACCTCTGGTACATTCTTTTATCAACAACTGGTTCTTCTTTAGCTTCTCCCAAATTATGATTTGGATCCATTGGTGTAGAAAATTGGCTTACACCCAATCTTCCCGATTTGTCAACAAATCAGCTACATACTTTTGTTGAGATATGAAGATTCCTTGTGTAGAATACGCCGCTTCAATGCCAAGGAAGTACTTTAGTTTTCCCAATTCCTTTATCTCAAACTCTTTTTCTAGTCTTTGCTTCAATTCATGTTTCTCTCTTTTATAGTTTCTAGTCACTATGATGCGTCCACATAGACTGGAAGTGCACTTACTCCCCCTATAGACAAGTGCTTAATGAACAGAGTGTGGTCACCTTGACTTTGTTTATATCTTAAGTCGTTCATAACTCTCGCAAATCTTTCAAACCATGCTCTAGGAAATTATTTAACCCATAAAGAGCCTTTTTAAGCTTGCATACCTTGTTAACATCATGAAGATTTCTGCATAGAGATCACCATGAAGAAATGCATTCTTAACATCATACTGAAGGAGTTCCTAGTTATAGTAAGTAGCCAATGATAATAAAATTATTGCCGCATTCATTTTTGCAATTGGTGCAAGTCTCCCGATAATCAATCCCATACGTCTGAGTATACCCTTTAGCCACCAATCGCGCCTTATATCTTTTAAGGGAACCATCAACTTTGTATTTCAATGTGAAAATCCATTTGCAATCAACAATGTTTTTTTTCTTTCGGTTTATCAACAATCTCTCATGTTCTTTTTTTTTCTAATGCATTCATTTCTTCTCTTATAGTGTCCATCCATTCCCTTTTTGACAATGCCTCAGAAACAATGTTAGGAATAGCAATGGTGTTTAAACTCACAATGAACCTTTTGTGGACTGATGACAGGTGCTAAAGTGAAACATAGTGAGATAGTGGGTAGAGTGGTCGTTTAGTGCATTCTCTGGTACTTTTTCTAACAGCAATAGGGAGATCCAGGTCATCTATGGAATCAATGGATGTTTCAACATTTTTGGTGTAAAGGTAGTTCAGATCTTACTGTGATCTCATTGCCAAGGTCTAAGTTGGATTCTTGGACCTGTATCAGTTTTGGGACGGCCTTACTCGAATACACCCGAGGAAAACTTGGAAGATCATAAGTGACACTGGTTGGGATAGGAGGAGACTTGAGTTCAGTGATAGGATTTGGCGATTAGGATGTGATTTGTTGGGGTTCGACACGGACCGGAGCATCTAAAGCCTGAGAAAGGTCAAGATTTTTAATTGGTTCGAAGGACTAACAAGTACTCGCTTCCATCCTCATTTCCATCGTTGATATCTCCCCCTGAAGAGAGGACGATGTTTTTTCAGCAAAGGTAACATCTGCCGAAATGTAAAATTTTCTAGATGAGGGATTGTAACACGCGTACCCTTTTTGAGTGGATGAGTAACCAATAAAAACAAATTTGATGGCTCAAAGGTCTAGTTTGCTTCTATGTTGGTTGTGGACATGAACAAAGGCAATGCACCCAAATACTCTAGGTGTGAGTCCATTAGAGGTTCGGAAATAGGGATAAAATTTATGAAGTATCTCTTTGGGGCTTTTGTTATCTAACACCGTTGAAGGGAGCCAATTTATAACGTATGTGGCAATAAGAATAGCCTTCCCCCAGTAGGATTTAAGAACATTTCCTTGAAAGAGTAAAGCTCGAGTAGTATTGAGTAAGGGTGTGTTTGAGCCACATTATTTTGGAAGAATGTATTCTAGAATAGTAGATTGATGGAGAATGTGTGGTTGAAAAAGAATGAAAAGTATTGATGTGATAAAAAATATTATTTTATTGAATAATGTGTGTTTGAAAATGAGTAGAAGAATGATAATGAGATTTTTAATGTGGCTCAAACGGGGAGCTAAATGTCCATTTTTCCTTTCAGCTACCCTATTTTGTTGGGGTATGTTGACACATGAAGAATCATGGATATTACCCAGTGTTTGAAAGTAATATGACACAATCTCGTTGAAGTAGTCTCGAGCATTGGCTATCCTAAACCTTTTTACTTTTACCCCAAAATTGATTTTGAATTATTGAGTAAATGGTAGGTATAACTGTGCTCACATCGAATTTTTGTTTAAGGAAGAGCCATGTAACCCGAGTTTATCAATTAAGGTTATGAACCAATGAGCCCCAGAAACATTAGTACGATAGGACCCATAAATCACTATGAATCAAATGAAAAGGATGAGAACTTCTTTTATTGCTAATAGGAAAAGGTACACGAGTATGTTTTACCAATTCACAAATATCACAATGAAACTCAAAGATATCTAATCCTTGGAACAAATGAGGAAACATGATTTTTAAAACTTTATCTAGACGTAAGTGATACAGCCAAATGGAATCTTTATTTTCGGAAATTAGAAAAGATAAGACAGAGACAAATAATTCATTTCTTTCTAAGGTGTTTCAAAGTGATAGAGGCCGCTTCTTTCCTTAGCAAGGACAATCCTCCTCCCCATTCCCTGATCCTTGATCGTAAGGAGAAAACACAGCGTAACACTTGAGATCTTGAGTAAGTTTTTGAATGGACACAAGGCTGGCTGACAGTTTTGGTACATGGACATGTTTGAGGGCAAGGTTAGGTGTGATATGTATATCTCCGAACCTTGCAACAGTAGCTAGAGAGCCATTGGCCGCAACAATTTTTCTGTTACTTGGACATAGGGTATAGGTATGAAAGAATTGAATGGGGGTCATGGTCTGCGGCACCTAAGTCAATTATCCAAGAATTGTCATAACACTTGTATGAGGCATTGATGCAAAAAGAAAATGAAAATTTACCTGAAAGGGCCAAAGAGCAGGCTCCAGAAGGCTTCTCAAGAGACTCCAATAAGTTTCTTAGCCGCTCAATTTCTTCACTGTTAAATCTTCCTGCTTTGGGATTTTCCTCAGTTTTCGACTACTCCACCATGTGTGCTTGAGATCTCTACTGCCCCTCATGGTTCCCCCATTCTCGACTTTGGATTTTCCCTCCACTGTTTTCCTGTACCCGAGTATTTAGGTATATCATTCTTTCTTTTCTCCTGATGGTTTGCTACCAAGGCTAACCCATCCGTGGTGTGTGGTTCGAGCATAATTCTTCTCCGGCTTTCTTCTGCTCAAATTAATTAAATTGTTTCTTCTAGAGATGATGTGTCCGACTTTCTGAGAATTTGAACTCTAGCCTGATCAAATTCAAGATTCAATCCTGCTAAAAAATCATAAACTCGATCTTTTTCAATGAAGTTCTTCAAGATGGCATCCTTAGGACATTTCATTTCAAAAACTCGTTAATGATCAAGTTCTCGCCGCAAATTTTGCAATATGTTTGCATACGCTGCAGTCTTGACCTTCTTGCTAAAAAATCATAAACTCGATCTTTTTCAATGAAGTTCTTCAAGATGGCATCCTTAGGACATTTCATTTCAAAAACTCGGTAATGATCAAGTTCTTGCCGCAGATTTTGCAATATTTTTGCATACGCTGCAGTCTTGACCTTGATCTCGTACACCTAGGCAGCATCATGGGCCTTTGAATACGTGCGGCGGATGAAATCCCATATTTCCTTTGCGGTAGCCAGAAACATGCATGTGTCGCTAATCATAGGATCCATAAGAGTCCCATAGCCAGGACATTATCAAGGAATCTTCTTCATCCCATGCCCTAAATTCTGGTTTATCCTTTACAGGTCCTTTTCAAAGAAGACAATCAAGTCTTCCTTTGCATTTGAGATACGTTCGGACAAATTGAGACCATTTGAGGTAGTTTTTCCCATTGAATCTATAGGAGGTTCGAATGTTCTGTAACTCTCCAATTTTCTGAATAAAATTGGATTCTTCAGATTGGTTAGGGTTGCTGGTGATTTTGGAGGTTAACATGATGATTTCGGTTGATGGGTTGGGTTGCTGACTAATCAGGTTTTAAGGAAGGCGATCAAAGCAAAATACTGGCTAAAATATGACAGAAAAAACCCAGAAAAAAGAACCCAAATCCGCAACAATGAAGGCTGCCTGAAAAAATCCCAGAGGAGCTGAAGCTCTGATACCATGAAACAAAATAAGGGAAAATTGTATTTTCTCACTGATATAATACACGGCAATATATAGTAATTTACAAGATGAAAAATAGGAAACTAAATCAGCCTAATATCTAGAAAAAAAAAATATTCAACCAAATCCTTATTATTAAAGGATAACAGAATCCCTCCAATTAAGGGATTTCTGAAAAAAATATTTTCTTAATCTATTTAAAGCCTTTACAACTCAACAATTATTATATGATTACTTTCCATGCTTAGATTCTTATTTTAGAAAAAGGGTATTTACTGGATTTCCTATAATTTTATTAAATGTTTCCCACTTAGAATATGTTTATTCAATAGATTCCCTCAGATTATATTAAGAGGGTGTTTGGTGGGGATTAAAATTAGATTTTTTGTAAATTGTGATAAAAAACTTTGAAATGTGCGGTTGAAAAGTTGTGGACCCATGAAAGACGTGGTTAATATTGATTGTTTGACTTTGACTTGGATTAAAATCAGATGTTAATCCAGACCAAACATGCCCTAAATGTTTCCTAATACACTTCGCCCAATCTATAGCAACCAACCATAAATGAGCCTAATAGTCTCAATTCAATCTATAGCCATCAACAATGTAGTGCAACAATGCTCTCAAAGCTAAATCGATACACAATTAGTTCAATCTCTGAATGTAGCCATTGCTCTTTTATAAAGATGTCAACTTATGCTCAATCGATGCTAGGTGTCCCCAAAATGTCTAATCCACAATTAGAACTATTGAAATAGTTTAAAGTTCACGATAACAATCCCTCGCAATCAAGTTGCAAACTGGCACAATTCTATTTTCTCAAGTCTAGGTTTCAGCCATAGTGCTCTGACGAGTTCGTTCGATCAATTACATTACTACAGAATACACTACAATGCACAAATTTGTACTCTGATACTAACACGAAGCCAACTCTTCAAGTCACGCATCAAGACTGTTTTCACACCCATGCAGTAGTAGTCTCGCTCTTTTCAACAACCTTCAGCCTACTTCCATCCAAAGTGTAGACATGATGATTTCGGTTGATGGGTTGGGTTGCTAACTAATCAGGTTTTAAGGAAGGTGATCAAAGCAAAATACTGGCTAAAATATGCCTGAGAAAAAAAACCAGAAAAAAGAACCCAAATCTGCAGCAATGAAGGCTGCCTGAAAAAATCCCAGAGGAGCTGAAGCTCTGATACCATGAAACAAAATATAAGAAGGGAAAATTGTATTTTCTCATTGATAATACACGGCAATATATAGTAATTTACAAGAGGAAAAATAGGAAACTAAATCAGCCTAATATCTTGAAAAAAAAATATTCAACCAAATCCCTATTATTAAGGGATAACAGAATCCCTCCAATTAAGGGATTTCTAAAAAACATATTTTCTTAATCTATTTAAAGCCTTTTTACAACTTGACATTTATTATATGACTACTTTCCATGCTTAGATTTTTATTTTAGGAAAAGTGTATTTACTAGATTTCCTATAATTTTATTAAATGTTTCCCACTTAGAATATGTTTATTCAATATATTCTCTCAGATTATATTAAGAGGGTGTTTGGTGGGGATTAAAATTAGATTTTTTGTAGATTGTGATAAAAAACTTTGAAATGTGCGGTTGAAAAGTTGTGGACCCATGAAAGATGTGGTTAATATTGATTGTTTGACTTTGCCTTGGATTAAAATCAGATGTTAATCCAGACCAAACATGCCCTAAATGTTTCCTAATACACTTCGCCCAATCTATAGCAACCAACCATAAATGAGCCTAATAGTCTTAATTCAATCTATAGCCATCAATAATGTAGTGCAACAATGCTCTCAAAGCTAAATCGATACACAATTAGTTCAATCTCTGAATGTAGCCATTGCTCTTTTATAAAGATGTCAACTTATGCTCAATCGATGCTAGGTGTCCCCAAAATGTCTAATCCACAATTAGAACTATTGAAATAGTTTAAAGTTCACGATAACAATCCCTCGCAATCAAGTTGCAAACTGGCACAATTCTATTTTCTAAAGTCTAGGTTTCAGCCATAGCGCTCTGACGAGTTCGTTCGATCAATTACATATTACTACAGAATACTCTACAATGCACAAATTTGTACTCTGATACTAACACGAAGCCAACTCTTCAAGTCACGCATCAAGACTGTTTTAACACCCCTGCAGTAGTAGTCTCGCTCTTTTCAACAACCTTCAGCCTACTTCCATCCAAAGTGTAGACATGACTTGCTGCATATTTTGCCCACAAGATTTACTAGCAAGTAATCACCCGAATGCATCCATGCACAAGACTTGTTGTCAAGGCGCTCGCCTATTCTAAGCGAACATCTAGCTTACCTACATGCTCATGCATAACATACTGTCCTTTTGAAGCATACTAACTGGAAATGAGCTCTCTTACCTCAGTACGAAGCATTGAGGGTCATTTGCATGCCCACATTACAATCCGTGTGCGTCGTCTACCGCATTTTAGCTTAATGCTTACTGCCACCCTTCATCGGTGCCTATCTTAAGGCGTCACCCAATGATGTCAACATCTTGCCTCGTTTGTCCAACTATAAGGCGTCACCCAATGATGTCATTTCTAGCCAAAGGACCCTCGCGACAAGACTAGAACATAGTAGCCAATGCACACAAGTTCAGTACATGAGATGTTAAGAGTGCTTGCCTCGATAGCTCATTGGCCGGGAGATGTTACCGTACAGTCAAACATAACCAGCGGAGTATAGCAATACTCTATCACCAACCTCAGGCCCCCTCTAGGTGCCCAACGAAGACCACGAGGCCTAACATCGCTTAATGGGTTCCTGACCACATACAAGTACTTTATCCTTCCCTACATGTGCCTAAAGCAGGCATTTAGTTGTCCTTGGGGCCTTTACGGATTGCTCATTTTGTGCATAAGAATAGCTCGCAACCTTCCCTTCCGTAGGACGGTAGCACTGGGGAGGCTAGCTGACCGTTGACACAGCAAGTTCCATTATAATAGACTTAGCGGGAAAAATTCAAGACGTCTTTTGGTCAAGGAATCATAATTTTCATAACTAATGTTTTCGACCTCCAAATGACACTCCATTTGATCTGCAGCGAAGCTAATATCTTCAATATGAAGTCCACAAAGTTTCAGCCCAAAGGATATCCGATCCTTGAGATATTGCTCTCGCAATATTCTAAAATTATGATAATTGCCAATAATTGACGTTGTCGCATTCAGCTCCAATGTTTTCTAATCAAATGGACTCCGATTGTCGTCTGCCTTGGTGAGAAGCTTCTTACTCCTTAGGCAAAAGGACTCTCAATTTTCTCGGGTGAAGAAAGGGCTGGGTGAAACTTCACAGGTTAAAAAAAGACTCAGCAGAGGGGCACTTTTGGGTTATAATTAATTGGCTAGTGATTTGAGGCTTTTACAAAGAAAAATTAAAAAGAACCTTTTTCTATTTCTCACTATTTTGCTCCTTCAATAAATTCTTCTATTTTCTTCCAGTATAAACTACTCAAATGACAACCTACCTAGCACAAATCTATAACTACAAATGAGACAATAAATTTAATGGGGGTGAAAAGCAACAACCAACTTGTCATCACCATGAACAATAAACAGAGCAAGATGTATAATCACAAAAAAGTCAATCAGCATTCTATAAACATAAAATAAAACTAAAATATACTGACCTTTCAAAGAGCCTCTCAATTGTCTGAAATTGCTTTTCTGATGAAAGAAGTGTTTCCCTTACATTAATCAGACCACTGACATAAGTTTTTAGAGATTCAAAGTCTTGCTTAACACGATAGAGCTCCTGTTCATTTTCTGCAGCTCTTTCCCTTTGTCTAGACGTTTCTTCAACCAAATCTTCAACCCTCTGTCGCATTTCATTTAGGATACAACTCCTCTAATTTTAACGACATATTTTCAATTTGGAGGGTCTTTCTTTTAATTTCTTCCTGCCCTACAGTCACCTTCTCCTTCTCAATAGCAGTTTCAGATTCTGCCACTATAACCCCCTTGACAAGGCTTTCCATCACATTTCCAACCATATGTACACTTTTGAATGGTTCGTTTATATAAACTACATCATCTTCATCAAGTGAAACATGATGACTGCCAAGTGCAGTCCATGTTTCCACATCAAGACTGTCAAAGGAAGACAAATCTACATTTCTCGACGAGACAGAAAATGGTACACTATTTTCATTGACAAGGCCCGTGCCATCTAATTGTTTGATACCACAAACAATATGAGCCATATGGGGAATAGCCATGATTCTGGCTTTCGATTTCAAGTATGTAAATAATGTCGCAGCAGTTTTAACTCTACGCCAGAGGACACCTAGTTCCCTCTTTGCATCCTTCTCTTGCAAGGCATCCACACAGTATCGGTTTCTATCCATCTTCTGCTTCCAATCAATGTGAACTCAGCTTATTGTGACCTCAAAGCTGACAAAACAACATATCCCTCTGTCGCCATTAATTTTCAGAGTAATGCATAGAAAATAAGGAACTTCAGAGATAAATATTAGGTAAAATAAGTTGCCATAACGAGTACAAGCCATGCAATGGTATTAAGTATTAACAAGCATTTCAATTAACAGATTTATTAGATATCTTCCTAGTCACTTGATATTCGAAGACTATGATCATTCTACTTAAGAGGTAAATTGGCTCAACTTAATACTTATTACTGCTGGGTAAATTGACTCTAAAGTGATGAGAGGGTGAAGGTTCATTTTAATATGTTACAGCTCCCTTAATAAGCAATTACACACACATTTCAATGAAATAGTTACAGGCTTAAAAATGACTAAGTTGTCGGCTGTTAATCTATCCCAAAAAGCTTTAAAAAGATTGGTGACTTAGTGGTAAAAGAAATACAATTGAGATGTGCAGCATCACAATTATATCAGCATAGACAATAAACTCTTTTATATTCACAATAAAAATGGGAAAATTATGGGTTATGGTACTCGACACAATTGAACAATACAATTAGCAAAATTTTATCTTTTGTTTTTGTTTAATTACATCCAATGTTATGTATTTTACATCACAAGCGGTGAAAGTTTCTCACTCTCAGTACGGAAATTGGTTCATGAAAATTCATTGTCGTGAAATTCCATTCTGAGCCACAAGATCATGCACAAAACTTCTCGAGAAAAAAGGTTCAACAGCAACCAAGAGTTTAAGATGAACAAGAGAATATTTTTCCCCAGAAGAAAAACGATTATCAGGGCAACTAAGTACCAAGATATAAATAACATCACAAAATTACAGGACAAGTTGCACACAAGGCAGAACCCAAGAAGAGAGAGAGCAGTAACTTCAAGAATAACTCCATAAATCCTAAACACAGTTGTTTTGACGAAATCAAACAAAGAATCTCGAACATATAAATTTCCACAGTTCTCAATGTAACAAAAATCACAAGTTCCATAAATCCATTAAAAATATATATATATATTTAGTCAAGAAGACAACAACATTTTATCATACTAACATCAAGATCCATGAAAAATGAATATATAAAATTTCAAGAAATTTGAAAAGTGCCCACGATCAAAACTACATAAATAAAAAAATTCAAACACGAAAGGCAGACAAATGTTACGTTTTAAACAAAATGCTAAATTATCGCAGATCCATAGATCATTATTGTAAGGCAAACGTATATTTTAGACACAAGGGACTCCGTTAGTACAGTAAAAGAATGAGAAGAAAGGGACCTCTTGATTTCTGCAGGACTGGGAGCTCCCAATTGTGCACTTGAATTATTTCACTTTGGAGGAANTTTAGTCAAGAAGACAACAACATTTTATCATACTAACATCAAGATCCATGAAAAATGAATATATAAAATTTCAAGAAATTTGAAAAGTGCCCACGATCAAAACTACATAAATAAAAAAATTCAAACACGAAAGGCAGACAAATGTTACGTTTTAAACAAAATGCTAAATTATCGCAGATCCATAGATCATTATTGTAAGGCAAACGTATATTTTAGACACAAGGGACTCCGTTAGTACAGTAAAAGAATGAGAAGAAAGGGACCTCTTGATTTCTGCAGGACTGGGAGCTCCCAATTGTGCACTTGAATTATTTCACTTTGGAGGAA
>CAIGRL010315359.1:0-11811 GCA_903798325.1 Fraxinus xanthoxyloides
ATCAATAGAGAACATTTTCTTCTGTATTGGTCGATATTATTCAATTCCAATTTCTTCCCGGTACCTCCCAATAAAAATATCAAATAGATCCCAAATTGATGGGTTAGTGTGAACTTATCAATGCGGTTATGCACTCTTCGAATATGAATCCATTTTCTGAAAGATCTTGACTATCGTATTTTGATGGGCCTTCGAGATCCTTTTGATGACCTATATTGCATTGAAGGATATCTATCTAATCTAAACGACTACGTAAAACCCGTGATAACAACTAAAAATTGAGGAAAGTATATAGAAAAACAGTTCTTTTCTATTATATTAAATTAGTATTGGTTAGTGATCCCCATTTAAGTGAGTTCTTTCTAGTTTCTTCCATGATGAACTGTTGACAAATATACACGATTCATGACACAAATTAATCTAAATTGATATATAAGAACGAGTTTGATTGTGTAATTGGCATCGTAGTTAACTGAGTACTTTTATCTCGACTCTTTAGTAGATTGAAGAAGTAGAAGAATAATCACAGCATCAATTCGGATTATTTGAAATTTACCCAAAATTAATGTAAACATATCGAAATTTAATATGTATAGAAGAAATTAGCAAAGTGGGAACACCATTATGAGAAAAAATAAATAGAGGGCCCTTCAACAAAATGGGTTAATTTCCATTGTGATCATTACAATTTGGACCATTTGGTCTGCAGGGTGCTATAAAATCCCACTATATGCTTGCCATAAAAGATATTGTTTTATAGTATCTGTTCTATTGAACTATGTACAAACATGAAAGTTACACAAGAATTGACATGTAATTATATAGGATCAGCACGAGTGGATTATGGAGGGCCCGTACAATAAATAGTCGAAAGTTACTTTTACGACTAAAAATTTACTTTTTAACATCCTCGAATGATTTTTTGAAAAAAAAATTGTTTGATTATAAAAGAGTTTTTAAAGGAAGGTGACTTTCTAGGAAACCCTTCTATCGAAAACGCAAGTAAAAATAGAAATCTTGTCAAATGAGCCTGAGTCTATTAGGACTTTTAATTACACTCATGTTTGAATATGTTTGACATGATTTTATACTCGTCTAGCTAGATATACAATTGGTCGTGCTTATTAATCATGCCGTGCGTTTCTTTGATCAATATAGTTTTCTTGAAGCATTTCGACGTAATTGTTGCTTATCTAGTAAAAGATTTATGTGAGAGTACCATAATATACAATTATGGTTTTGATCCTCTTAATATTGTATTTTCTTGGAAAAAAAAAACGAGTACTATGATAAGGTTAAAGTTCATACGTACTTCTTTAATAACAAAAAAATACTCATACTAATTATAGATCGAGTCAATAAGACATTTATTGCACGTCTCACTGCTTCAAATTTGAAAATGAGTGACTTAGTCTTGCCATGACTTTTTAATTTTATCAACATCCCAAAAGACAATGTTTTCAAGTGCCTATAATCCATTTAATGCAGCATCGATCCTTAAACGTGCCACAAACATCATTAGCATGTCCCCTACTAACGTACACTATCTATTCCAATTTCGCCATAAATAAACACATGACACTTTGCTTTGCCAATCATGTTCGATAAAGTATAACTTGAATAGAATAACAAGTAACCCAACTAAAAACCCTTCTTTGCTCATTCCTATGAACTCAATAACGTGATCAAAAAGTCAAACATATTGTTTTACCTAGCTATGTCAATGAGTCGAGTCGAGTCGAGTCGAGCCCGAGCTGGAAAAAAATCCGTTCCACGGGGCCGATGCCCAAAAATGGGGGCTCAGCCCGAGCCGGACCTTTCTCGGGCTTTTTCCAAGCCGAGCTCTAGCCGTCTGAGCCCACGAACTTTTTTGCTATCCCTAGTTTTACCCCTAATTCCATGAGGATCGGGGGTTTCCTAAGCTATAAGGAAAGGCACAATCATTACTCAATTCTTCTATGACAAAACTTTTGGAGATTATAGTTTTATGAAATGTGTGATATGTGGGTTCAATGAATGGTGTGATTGAAAATGAAGTTCGACCAACTTACCATCTCAAAACTTCATCAAACGAGGGCTTAATATCATGTCATGGTTTCAATTGTCGGCGCTTATAGAACTAAGGAGGGATGGCGTAAATGATTTGCCTCCGATATGGATTTCTCCACAATGCACGTTGCGGACAGTTTGGTTGATGATAAGTTCGAAAAATCTTCTAAATCAGTACAAATCAGCTCAAGCAAGGAAAAAAATCATATCGAAACCTGCAAATTACCTAAAACCTCGTTATCTTGCTTGCTTTCAAATATAGAAAGGCTTCACTTTATCGTAATCACATTCACTATGGTCTATCATCTCCAACGTGTTTAGTTGCAAAGTATTTCTAACAGTTTCTGTAAAAGAGAAAAAAAATATATTTTATTACTGTTCAATCAAAACTTATCCATAATTATCTATATTTCAATAGTTATAAATAGTTTTTTTAAAAATGTTGACTTGTCTTCGTCTCCACATAACGGCTCCCGATTCCGTCACGGCTATATATACGGGCTGTTTTCAATACACACTCACCTCACATCTCTCTCTCTCCCTCTCTCTCTCACACGGAGTAGTAGGTGCCAAAAAGATCTAGTTTTGAGAAGTTTGAAATGGTTGCGTGAAGAAGAAGAGTGGTATCTTTGTGTTATCTTGAGAAAATTCACACACACACACACACACACACACAGAGTTGGTGTTCATTTTTTTGTCTTCTTGAAAATGGGAAAGAAAGATCAGACCCACAAAGAAAATGAGAAAGTTCAAGCTGTACTTCACCTTCTTAGAAAACAAACTCCCCTCACTCTCAAACAGGTTAAATTTCACCTTCCACTGTGTGTTTTTCTGGTTCACATACAAGTATACAACAATGTGTGTTATATTTCACCTTTAAGTACGTGTATTTGCATGTTAAATCACGGGTTCCTAGCATACCCAAGAATCAGCTTATTTTTCTTTATTAAAGTTCTACTTTAGCTAAAAAATTTATGTTGGTTTAGCAGGAGAAGTTTTGCAACAATGCCTGTGTGGAGAGGTTTCTGAAAGCAAGAGGGGATAATGTGAAAAAAGCAGCTAAGCAGTTGAAAAATTGTCTTGCCTGGAGAGACTCCATAGGCACTGGTATTTTACTCTCTCTTTTCAGCTTATTTTTAGCACGATCTCAGCTTATTTTGTTCACTTTGACATAACTTACACTGTTTGAATCTAAAATTCACTTATTTTCGATATAAAAATAGGTTTCATCTCACGTTTTTCACCTACTTTATTTTGTCTGTGTCTTCTTGTTTCTTATACTATTGTTCTTTTTACCCTTAGAATCTTGCTTTACTTTGATTTTGAAAATAATCCCATTAAAGTACTCAAAAACTGACTTATGCTAAAGTAGATTATCGCAAAAGAGCAAAAAACTTATTTTTTTTTTCGCTCACTTTGGCTTTTTCTGTTTTTGAATATTAGACCATTTGATAGCTGATGAATTCTCTGCTGAGCTCGCCGAAGGTGTGGCTTATGTCGCTGGCCATGATGACGAATCAAGACCTGTCATGGTAATTATTTTCACCTTTTTTCCTCTTAGATTTCACCTCCCCAAAATTCAAAAAATAATAATAAAAAAAAAACGAATTCCTATTTGAAGGACTCGCTTGTACTTTTATTAACAAAGACGTCACTTTTTTTTTTTTTAAGATTTTCCGAATCAAGCAAGATTATCAGAAATTTCATTCACAGAAACTGTAAGTTAAATTTTTTGTTTTTCGAGGTACATTTTTGCTTAAAGATGATGTATACTTATTTCTTGTTGAAATTTTTGTAGGTTTATTAGGCTGCTGGTGTTTACACTAGAAGTGGCTATTCAAACTATGGGAAAAAATGTCGAACAATTTGTTCTTCTCTTTGATGCCAGTAAGTCTTTGAATATTGCGTTATAGTCATTAGACTTGTGTCGATGGGATAAAAATGTCATTTTAGTACATTCTCTGCCATAAAAATCCAAACACAGCTTTTATCTCAGTTGATAGCAGCAATTAATGTACATTCCATCTTGGGATTCTGCAGACAACTTTAAATCATGTCTAAAAAACCTAAAAACACGCCTTTCGTTAAGATTCATAATTGTTTTAAATTTTCAATGTCACGCCTAATCACTTGACTGATTATCAATTAATTAAGTAATTAATGGAGTAAATAAGCAGACAATGGGGACTGAAACTTTTTCAGAAATCGTCAGAAATGCCCTTGAAATGTCATGGTCGTGTGAGGGGATATAGGGGGTATATAGGGTCATTCTTCATGACTCAATTATGCTATGCAAAAGTGACCATAATTCTACTTTTTTCCCTGTGACAGAAGACAGAAACTGTGAAAAATGGAAAACCCAACAGTTATTTGAATTTTCTTGACTTTTTAGAGGGCTCTTTTTTTGATAAATATTCTCTTTTTGAGGTGGGGTGGGATGGAAGAAAAACATAAGTGGGACGGTGGTCCACTCATATTATATGATCGACACCTTGGATTTTGAACATTTAATGAATAAGAGAAACAAATATGATTATCGAACCCACCTGACTTTCGATGTATCATGATTTGATTGACTCAAAATCAGTAATATCATAATTTGAATAGACAATTTTATGTATAGCACCGCCGGAAAGTATTCTTGTAAATAGGGGTGCATGGTGGGGTAGGGTTTTTATTAATTCTTGGTGACTAAACAATGTGAAACTGCAGGCCTTTTCCGGTCAGCATCAGCTTTTATGAACATGTTGCTGGCAACACTGAAGATCTTAGCCGATTATTATCCAGGCAGGCTTCACAAGACCTTTGTCATTGACCCTCCTTCCCTCTTCTCTTATCTTTGGAAGGTACATCACCTCGAAACTCAATGATAATTTACAATTTTTATTGTATTTATGCTTACATGTTTATCACAACTTCGTGTACCACTTAGTTGCATATTTAACTTGTCGCTATCTTGTGGGAAAGTTCCGTGATAGTCAATAACTATATTTGTATTTGACATTTTAATCGCGATTATCAAGTCAACTCGATGTAGAAGATTATATATATTAATTGTACTCTTTTGGATCCTGATTATGTGATTGAACAATATACCTAAGGGAAATTATTGTTCGAATTGAACAATTATGTGTTTAATATAGCAACTTATTGTAACTTACACTTACTATTATTAATGCACTATGCATTAAATGAAGTAAATTCTTATGGTTGTTTGTTGCAGGGAGCTAGGCCATTTGTTGAGCTATCCCCACTCACAATGATAGTGTCATCTTTGGACTTTGAAGAGTCTTGGGAATTCAATGATTTTCTATCGTACCCACGGGCAGCATCACTCCGTTTGGATACTTCTTGTGGGCCATCAACCAATAAAGTAGGGGCGTGCGCTTCGTCAAGATTTGCGTTCACCGTTTCACACCATTTTGATTCACTCAAACCTTGGCACTTGACGTTGAAGGATACATCCACATCTAAAGTGGGACCCACGACCACATCTTTGGCTTCCTTTGGTCCCTCCATCTCGCCCCTTAATGCTCGATCCTACTCGTTTGCATCACCAACTGCTAGAGGGCCATATGGCAACATCGGAACCGTCAAGAAGAGCTTCTTCCCATCAACACCAATGCCGCAAAAAACTCAAAAACTGGATCCATCAATGATCAAGCATCCAAGGACTCCAAGGCCTTCATTCCTCCAATCACCTGCTTTGTTCTTCAAGAGGGATTGTCAATTAACTCGAACGGCAAAATCTCAAGAATTATTTATCCCATTCTTGAAATTTTATCGTCAACCGTATGATGAGATGATTTATAGGTCAAAGATGAGGCCTCCTCTAGGTGGCCTCATATCCATTGTCTCTTCTCAGCTCAAGCGAGGACAGGTGTCGGTCTCCCAACGATTTTGATCAAAAAATAAGAATGCATACTATTGTATTAACCAAGACCGAATGATAATTGAATTATTGTTTCATAATCTCAATGTCAAAAGGTTTTAATGCATGCACTTTACATTTATTTTGGCCACCTCATTATGTAAAGAAATAGACTACTTGTTAAGAACGTTTCCAATGCAATAATGCAAATAGTTGAACATGTGGCAAGGAAAATGAGAATGGAGAGAAGTATCTCCACTGAGACTGCAGTTCGCACTAAATTAAGTGAAGGATGTCTAGCATAATAGAAATACTTTGTTAGGATGGTCCTATATGCACACGTCGTATGGCTCGGATGCCGACGTGTTATGATTTGAATGATTTGGGGTCCAAGGTGTCATGATCTAAATAATCGATCTTAACATATGGTCATGTAAGACTGTCTTATTGAAGTTTTTCTCATAATACACATACAAGTGAATGATGTGCTAGTCATCTTCCACCTTTTTTCTTGCACGCAAGTATTTTGATACAATACCAGTGACGTTATGTGATAAACTCAATAAGAGGTGTAATTAAGTGAATCATTTAATTATACATCTTATTTAATTATATAACATTACTCATTTTTATATGATGTAACACTTTGGTGAAATCCACTATTCCATTAGAGATGTTCTCAGTGGTTATCAAACATTGTGCAACATTATGTCACATTTAGTGCTATGTGATCAACACTTCGGTTTGTGCAAGAACGTGGCATGGAACTAAGACATCGTGGTCAAGACGGTGAACATTACATTGGAAATCACTTATGAGCCAAATAAATCTCCCAACAAAACTAATTTTTATGTTTCAAAATATTTTGCACCGTTTTTTATGTATCTTTTAAAGTTACGAAATGAATTAATGGATAAACCTGTTAATCAATATGAATTATTTTAGAGTAGATATGGTTTAGACTCTAAATTAATACCACGATAATGATGAAATAAAGATCATCTAAAGGTATAGTCCTCGTGCCTTTATGGGTTTAGAACCCGGATAGACATTCTCTTTTCCTTTAGCTCGAGTGGTCTAGTTCACGTGTCGTGGACCACTATAGCCCTAACATGATCGGGCCGTTTTGGTTTGAATTTCCTTCGTCACCTCTAAAATTTTCAATTAGGGCAGCGAAAAGAGAACTACACGAATATATATATGCACAAGAATTGAGTAGCATATACACTCGTTCACGGGAAGATAATGATTTGTACGAAAAAATCAAATAGAAGGGGAAATTTGCTAGTGTTTTTCTTTGAAGGTTTGATTAAACTGTTCTTTTTCCTTCGAAATTGTGATGAACTTCAATCCTAGCTAGGTTGATCTTAGCTTGAACTGTTCAATAATATAAAAAATCAGGCCAAAGTTTGAAAAACCCTTCTGTTTGTAAGCTTCTTGTTGGTGTATAATTGTATGCAAAAGTCAACTAAAGATTCTTAAAACTGCCAATATTTCTTCATACTGGATGAGTGTGTCGCATTGCATTGGAAATTAAAATCAAACATACACACACGTATAATAAAATATATTAGTATTAATATACACACACATATGTATACGCACTTAACGTCCCCTAACTATGAAAATATTAATCAAAACATATAAAAGTTTGGACTATTCAAGATGGGTATTCAAAATTTTATATTAATCTAGCATGTTGCAGGGACATCTTAAGAGTAAAATCACCCTTCACTTAAATACAAAAGCAACAATTAACATGCAATTTAAAGACTTGAGCTCAAAACCTTTTAAGATATAAATTTAAGATACAATGCTCACGTTTGAATCATATTTTTTTGAATACTGTGTGATTAAAAAAAGAAAAAAATATTTTTAATTACATGTAATATTATTTAACTGAAGAATGTGTGGTTGATAAGAAGGGAAATGAAAATGAATTATAATTTTAATGGAGGTCAAACATGAGCAATAACATAGATAGCATACTCATTAACTCGTCCACATAAATGATAAATGTTATCGTGTCCACATTAGAAAGTTTTATCTTATTCATTTGGAGATAATCTTATTTATAATTCTTATATTTGGAGAGAAATGTAAATAAAGTTTTCTTATCACATTAGCAAGTGTGTAGTTTTATTCCACCCACTGCAAGTGAGAGAACAACTTCGAACTTGTCCATACATGTTTCATTGTCAAATTTAATAGTACAATAAATAAAATTGTGACTCCTATTTCCGTTTGGCAAAGCTTTAAAAAAAGTTAGAAGCTAATTTTAAATATACTTGAATAACTTCTTGAAAGTTCTTTGTGTGGTCACAAGAATTTTTATAGAATTAGTCTATAGGTACAGAATTTTGAAATGACAACACAGATACAAATATGGGAAAAAAAAAGAAACACACACACAGATGCACAGATGCTGCCACAGTAGCATCATGTACAAATTCTGTGAATTATTCCCTGTACTTAGAGAATAACTTATTTTTATAGGAAGTTGACCTAAGAAATTCTCTTACATGTAGCAGAAAATTCTATCAAACGAGCCCTTAGTATTTTCGAACCTACACTAAAAAGGAATCATGATGAGGTTGTATTTGTTTGGTTATCTGTTTGTGAGATTTTGGTTTGTATTTTAGTTTATGATTATGTTAGCTATGGTCAGAAGTTGGTGTTTGTGTTAAAACTTGTTCTTGACTGAGTTCTGAGATTTTAATTTTTATTAAAAAAGTCTCTTTCACTTCCTTCTAGATTAAATCTGAAGAAATGTACTAACATTTGGAATTTAGTATTTGTTGTTTATGGGACAGCCTGTATCAGTAAAAAATTTCACTTAATTCGACTCTCTCTCTCTCTCTCTCTCTCTCTCTCTCTTGTTGCATTTGAATTGCTTAATCTATACTTTCATTTAGTCGACCATCCTATTAATTTCTCAGCTTGTAAAACAAAAAAAATGATATGAATGTTGAGTTGATATAAACAAAAATGTCATATTGGTACTTTCACTGATTAAGTAAATGAATCTAGGCAAAATGATTTGTTAGGAAGTTCTTGAGAGGATGTAGGACATAATGTCATTGCGGAAGCCTTCAAATCAAGACATTATATGTTTAAAAGCCTAACGAAATTAAAATAAAAAAATCGAGTTCAAGGACATTTAGCCCTTGTCTAGTCGCGACTTTTGGTGAAAAATAAAATAAAATCAATGAGCCATTGTGCAACTAATTACATTTTTTGGGACAATAATTGACAAGTACCGCTCGAGCCATCCCATCAACTTGTTCATGCCTTTTTCTCCAATTATCATTGCACCCTTCGTTGAATTATGAAGTTTAAAAGAGCTTTTTAATTATTGTGGTGACAATATTCGATAAGATGTATATAAGTCTTTAAGGAAGCCAATTTGGTGCATTTGAAAGATCAGTACTACGTGTAACATGTATTGTCAGAATTCAGCAACGGACAAATTCTTTTGACAAATATTTTATTCCAAAACTCTGTAGCAAAGTATCAAATTTTGATAAGTAGTTGAATCTAATTGTAACAGATATTGACTTAATATTACAATTACATTTTACTCAAAGCCTTGAATTTGACTCATCTCAAACCACTCAAGTCACAATTTCAATGGACATATCTACTACTAAATGAGTCATACTCCACTGTGGAAATTTCAAATTTCATCACTCACAAGGTTTTCTGTCAATGTGAAACATGATTGGGATCACTTAGTAAAAGATTGTCACATGATGGGGTCTTTTCTATTTGACTCTTTCCCATAATTTTCTTCGCAATTGGTGGAATTTGAAAATATATAGTGATAATTAATGACTCTTCATTCAAGGTGGAACCCACTTTTAGTGTGCTTTTCATATAGTTGAAAAACTTGCATGTATTGTTTTCAAACATCTTATTTAAATGTTTAAAATATCACGTCAAATCATTTTATAAATGGAGAAGAATTCATTTATTTAAATTTTCTACTTCTTACATTTATCCTACAAAGTGATTTTGTCTCAAGGTCTCCTATGAGACGAACTTTGAGGTTCGACTCTAGCTAAAGCAAATATATCTCGAGTTGATGGTGGATCAAAAGACGTACAAAATTTTCCCTTTATATTTAGTTCCATTTGGGCATAAAACTTTATCTGGATTCGGATACGAATTTTCTTATATTCATTGATAACAAAAATGTTAATCTCATGAAAGGAATAAAAAAATTGTAATGGCAAAGATTGTAGTATGAATAATGTTATCTAGCACAAGTGTTATTGAACACTAATTTATGTGTTTGTATATCATATATTTTATTAAATGGATTCTTGTATTTTTTGAATATATAATTTAATGTCACTAATGTTGTTACTTGATTGGTGTTAAACACCAGTTGTACTAAATATCATGAGGAAATTACAGAAAAAAAGCATTTAATTTTTCAAATTCAAAAATCAGATCTTAAGTTTATTTAATAAAAAATCAGGTATTAATTGAATTTATAATTAAAACCCTAATTTATTTCCATTTCCCGCCTCACTCTTCTTTCTCTCTCTCTAGACACACCGAACTTCAAATATTTTCTACATTCTCTCTCTAAACCCACCCAATCGCCTCCCTCCATTCTTTCTCACCTTCCTGTCGCCACTGTCACCTCTTTCAACCACGAACTCCTCACCTTTTCGTTGTCGCCACCCACCATTGTTACCTAGCCCCATCACCATCGTTAATCCATATCATCGGCCATGAGCTTCAATCGCGACTGTGAAGCTATGCGTGACGCGACAAAAGCTTTAATCACTCCTCACCTTTCTATCGCCACCATCCGTCGTCGTCGCCCAACCCCATAACCAACCTGAATCCTTTTCACCCTAGAAGAAGAGTGAATTGTCGTGAGTTGCGATGCAGATCCACCCACTTAGCGACTCGTCGCAGCCGAAGCACCGCAACGTTGCATTGTTGCACCAACAGTGTTTTGTGCGGTGGCGGCGGTATTTTGTGTGGTGACGAGGTTTGTGGTGGTGGATCTGACGATTTTTGTGGCGGTGGCTGTGGTGGTGGATTTGGCGGTTAGGGTGGTGGCTTTGTAGTGAAATTGGTGGTTTGTTGGTGGTTGTAGTGGTGATGAGGAGGTGGTGGTGAAGAGATAGAGAGTACGGTGTTCCTAGTTGTCGTGAGGCGACGGTGGTTTAGCGGCATGGTGGTGGTTCTAGCATGCCGGAGGCGATGGTGCTACCAGAGGTCGCAAGTGTTGGTGGTCACCAATTATTTGGTCAACTGTGACCATTAAATTGGTTAATTTATGACCAATAAACAATACGCGACCAATGAAAAAATAATTTGTCATCATGAAATTATATGTTACCTAAAAAGTTATTAAATTGTGATCGATAATTTAATAATTTGTAACTGACCAATAAGTTGTGACTCATAATATTTTTGATTTGTTACCTGTGATCTATCAATTTCTTGATTTGTGACTTATGAAAATTTTAATTTGCTATTGAAAAATAATTTGTGACCTGTAAATTTTTTGATTTGTGATTAAAAAATAATTTATGACCAATTAATTTGATAAAATGTGACCAATAAATAAGTTGTGACCCATAAGTATGTATATGTTTCTATGAATTGTATAATTGTGATTTTAATATAATTAATTAATTAATAAATACCTGATTTTTGCAATTTTTTAAACTCGAGGCCTGAAAATTGATTTGATGATAGTTAAAATCTGATCCATGAATTCTTCCCAAATATCATTACCAGTTTTACAGCCAAAAGTATACGTTGTATTAAATTGTTGGGCTACCTGGGCTGGGCCAATCTGGAATTAAAGTATTGGGCCTTTTAAGAAGAACAAAGCTCATATTGCAGTCCACTATCCCAATAAG
>CAIGRL010315366.1:0-13646 GCA_903798325.1 Fraxinus xanthoxyloides
GATCTTGGTTTTCGAGTTGATCTTCCAGAATTTTCTGGTACGTTACAGGTTGATGGATTTATTGACTGGATGAATGAAGTGGATCGTATCTTTGACTACAAGGAAGTCCCGGATGGTGTTAAAGTAAAATTGGTTGCCTCAAACTGAAGGGATTAATGATGTTGGCCGCAGTTATTAGTTTCCGACCATGGGGAGGCAGCCACAGTAGATTGGTACAACCAGATGCAGCTAAGACTGCTGTGTAAAATACTTGCTGCTGTGACAGCACGTCATAGTGGCTCGATTATTCTTGCTGCAACTACAACTGCTATGAAAAAAAAACTGCAACAGATGATATTTTTGCTAGTTGTAAGTTTTGGAGAAAATGGACGCTCACAATTTGAGTGATGATGGAAGGTTAAGATAGCAACATGATATTCGACATGGGGCTCTGCTGGACGAAGAGGTACTCTATAAGTGGTTAGAGGGACAATCATTATTGGTTGCCAGAATTTTTTGACATTCTATCATTAGATTGTTTCACTGTCATCCAATCATTTTTTACCGTTAAAAATGGCAAAACAGACCGTTAATTTTTAGGCAGCATTGCTTAGCTGCAACAAATGATGACAGTTAGAATAGTGCACCCATTTTTCAAGAGGAACCCGACACCAAGATTAAAATAAGATGGAAGACATTGAAGTAACTGTCAATGAAGTTAATTTTTCCTTTTGTTTATTGTTTTTGGGGATCTATATTTTCCAGATTGTTTTGTTCAAATAAGCAAAATAACTTTGACATTTTATCCTAAACTTTTTCAGAAATTCATTATATTAGTAAAATAAATGAATTCTTAATTGGCACAAATAAAACAAATATTGGAGCAGCAATCATCGGATGAATCTCAAATAAGTGAAACAATTAAATAATTTTTTTTTCACCTCAAGGGATTCGCCATCCAGAACCTCTAATTCACTTGCTTGTGGAAAACTTATGGATTCTGTGATCAAGAAATGGTCCTTGAATTTAATACAAAGGGCAATTGCTTTGAAAGGTTGCTTGATTCAAATAAAACATACCTGGACGAAGTACGCTATAAAGATTGCATTTTCGGTTGTTATGACAGTTCTGTCGTAAATCTTTAATCGCAAGCGACCAATGTCCTACAAAAGTTGGGTTGCAACTAATAGTTAACACAAGTAATTAATTATATTTTTAAGTGACATAATGGAAGATTAAGCCCCCGCGACTTCAGTAATTTTGATAAGAAATAATAAAACATGTGATTGAAAAATTGTAAATCACATCAAATGCGTATTTAAAATTAATTGTTTGTTTTATTAGGCTTTGGAGGCTTACCTCCCTACGCCCCTGAGTATACGGGTGTGGCACTCTTAACAACATTAGATATAATTGAATGATAATAAACTTATTTTTTTCGAAACTATTTTTTTTTTTTTTCAAAAACTCAATTTGAACATGTTTTCCTATAAAAATATTTTTACACATAAATTAAATTTTTTTTCTTTAATCACACATTCCCTAAAAACAAAATAGGTCTCAAACAGTGGGGAAAAAAGATCAAATACAATCCTTTGCACTAGTCTTAACTATACTACCTAACATGCACTTGTGACATAAAATTTCCTTACTTGTATATTCAAAATAAGCCTCTCTTTGGGTATCATTCTCCAATTTTTTTTTTGTTTTTCTACAAGTCATGTTTAACATCACATTATTACAATAAAATATTTTTAAATGTAAATTCAAAACTTTTTGTTAATTTTTACACATCCATTCTCTGAAATATCATTGTTTTAAAACTTATTTTCGTCCGAAAAGAAAACTCATTTTAATGGGTATCAAACATGAATTAAGTAACTTTTTTTTTATCAAAAAGTTCACCCCCAAATATCTAGAAACAAAAAATTGCATAAAGTAACGTTTATGTATATGCAGTAAATATGGAAAGAAATAATCAACAACATACTAGGAAAATATCTCACTGTAGAGTGGCCTTGCTTTGTAGAGGAAACCCATGTTTTGTTAGAAATTTCTGGAAAATAATGAAGCTGGAAATTTGTCAATGCCATTGCCATCAACTTTTCTATATCAGATCAAGTCGATGATCTGAACTGGGTACAATTCCTTCTATATTTATAGTCATTAAGCTGTACAATAAACAACATTAGGTCTCAATATTATATTGCTGTATAACAAACAAATTACAAAAATGATTTTTTTTATAGCCTTTTATACTCCCATTTGCAGCTCTTACTGTTGGTCTTTAAGTCGAGTCAAATATGTGAGTTTTGACTTCAAATATAAATAAGAAATAAAGCAAATTAAAAAAGAAAACAAAGAGACTAAGTGGGAAACTTGCTATAGATTTGGTAGGGATAAAAATTTTGATTTTAATTTAAATGAAAGTGAACATTTAATTTTAACTATATATTTTATGAGGTTCACAACTTTTTAATCATACATTTAATCAATTTTTATTAAAATCTAATAAATATTTGATTTTAATCCCACACCAAAGAGGGCATAATGATTTTATTGACATATTCTTAGTGATTCTTTATCAATAATATATAGGAATTACGTTATTTATCTATTTCTCATCTAAGTGATAGATAACCTTCATTTATTTCGATCAAATTATGGTAAATTTTAATACATTGAATATAATCAGGAAGTCCACTAACCAAATTAAAAGTTTGTTTATGACATCTAATGGTGGGTTATCATCTTGAATGATGTTAAACTGCGAACAATAATGATTCAACATTTAACTGCTTATATGATTTTCTCTAACTTGTATTTTTATACCAAACACGGTTCCACAAGTCGTTTATAATAAGAATAATTGCAACAAAAGCTTCAAACTTTTGAAATACTAACATTTCAATCTTTGCGATCGTCATCCCTAACATTTTCAATTGTTGCATGTGATGCCCTTTTGGATGATTTTTATCCACAATTCCGTTAGTTAACCATCAAAATAAAAATTGACCATTTTTTAACCAAAATAGAGAAGGGTAAAACTGTCTATTCACTTAAAAAAAAAATGAACCTCCTTCCCCAATCCCACCCACCCATATCCATCGGCTGGTCACCTCCAACCCACCCAAACGAAGGCCCATCGCAGCT
This sequence comes from Fraxinus xanthoxyloides, assembly GCA_903798325.1. NCBI lineage: Eukaryota > Viridiplantae > Streptophyta > Magnoliopsida > Lamiales > Oleaceae > Fraxinus > Fraxinus xanthoxyloides. Next base: position 3,133 of record CAIGRL010315366.1, read on the forward strand.
TCCACCACATTAAACCACCAAACGCCGCTCACCAAAGATCAAAATTAAAAACTAATTTTCTTCATCTTCTAGCGGTGTTTTCAGCATTCTGTTTTATCTAATAATCTATCAGCATTGCATTCAAAGAGCACGGCCAAGAAACAGGCTAAAATAGTCTGATAGCAAGGAAAGAATTAGTCCATTTTATTTTCAGAAAACTAGTGCATAAATAATACATACATGTGTCCTGAGGCACATACAAAACTCGAATTTTACAATTTTCCATAGATTAATTTAGAATAATTATAAACCACAATACAAATATGAAAGCGATAAGTGAAAGGGTGATGATGCAAACAATGAAATTGTGAAGGTTCGATCCAAAACAATAATCTACATCTTTGATTACCAAACTATCCGATATGAGCAACACCTTTTCACTGCGTTGAGTGATTTATGGTGCAATCCAATCCTTTACAACGCTTCGAATGACTTACAAATAAGGAGCACTGATCCTTAAAAATATTGAGTTTTATGGGATCTCAACACAACCAATTATTGAGTTTTAACGAGACCTCAAGTATTAGATGAAAATCAATCAAAAAATTTCAATGAAAAGATAGACAAGAAATAAATGCAATGTAAATTTAAAAATCTTCCCAAATATATACCTCTTTTAATGAATGATTGTAATAAATTAAGTATCAAGAAAGAGATGAGAAACTTTGATGAATATGATAATTTTAAAAGTTTAATTCAATCAATCAAAATTTTCAATATGAAATAATTTTAGAAATACATGCAATGTAAAGTTCAAAGATTTTCTTCAAAATATGTCTATCTTTTAAGAGTAATGAAAATAAGTTAAGTACAAAAAGAAAGATGAAAAACTTTGATGAAGATGATGATTAAAGAGTTCGAATCAATCAAAGTTTTTGATACGAAAAAATAAATGAAATGAATGCAAATGTAAGTTTAAAGAAATCTCTCGGAAGATATCTCATTTTGATGTTTTTGAAGAATTTTGTATTGAATCCAAGAAATAGATATATTTATAGTAATACATACATGTGTCCTGAGGCACTCCAATCACACAGTAATGTGTTAACTTAGGGATGCTGTGAAATCAAAATTAGAGAGATTCTTAAATATATATTTATCACATTCAGCTGCGGGTGTACTCTTTGACTTGATGAACAGCATTACCACATTAAACCACCAAACGCCGCTCACCAAAAATCATTTATTTTCTTGATAAAAGAAAATAGATTATTAGTAACACTGCAGGCCAGTTGTAAAATATATGGCAGCTCTAATAAAATTTTAACCTGTTATAAAATATACGCCGACTATATTGAATTCAACTAGTTAGATTCTTCCAAGCTCAAATTTAAAATTATTTTCATTAATTATAGCTTAATAAAATATTAGTAGAAACATTGAAAGCCTATTTACGAGGAGCTGTGTTGGAAAATCACGAAAGGCTGTCTAAAAACTCATAAATTAATGAATGAAACAATAAGTACATTGAACGAAGAAAATAGAAATCAAATCAAACTCCAACAAAGGATAGAATAAAATTAGAGTTAGAGGCTTAAACATGTATATGACATGCTGTTCTAAAGCGATATTTGTCTCCTAAAAGATTTCTTATTGGATACTCCGAGGATGAACTAAGCCCTAAGTTAAATTACCAAGCAAAGATGAAGAATAGAACATTTAAGAAGAATGAAAATTTGAAAGATTTTATGAAATCTGGATGATATGGTTGTAATGTTAATCCTCTTTTGTTTCTATAAATTAATATCTATTTATATGAGTAGAAAAACCTAATGCAAGAATGGACACACCCATGGACGAAAGACATATATACAGTTCGGTGAAAAGACACTAAAACTTGACAAATGCACTTGGGCAGCGCAGCTCCGACGCTTAGGCAATTTTTCTCCGCTGCTTAAGAAGCTTCCTGCCTCCTTCTTCCGTGTCTCCCGTCCAATTTCTTCATGAAGTTTCCTTCTTGAAAAGTATGGAAAACCATCCTTAAAATCATTATGGTTTAAATAATTTACCACAATCCTCCCCTTATTCAGGTTAGAATAAATTCCAATTTATAAATAGAGAACACTTGTTCATTAAGTGGGATATCTTTCGATCGAACATTTTCCTCAATTATAGCTTAATTTTTACAACTATGTGTGCAAGCAAGCCAATTCTCTCGTGTGTGTGACACCCTAAGCCCTATTTACAGAAAGCAAAACCAATGACCAACGCGCGCAGAGATGCCATTTCTAGGCCTAGACGGCCCACCTTACTCTTGTGATCCAAACTCTTGTAGAAATCAAATTTAAGCAACTCTTTAACCTATAGGGAACAACCGAGAATGGGATGAACACAGAATATACATATTTTCACCACAAGAAGGAGGATATCATGCAATTCAAAGAGAATTAATACAAGGGATTGAAGATTCAAAGTCTGTATTGAAGATTTTGAAAAAGAATTATGAGTTCTCACTTGCAACTTATTATTTTCAATTCTGAGTGATACTATTCTTAATCTTTTTGTACAATATACATAATAACATGTTAGGCTAGTTGTTTTTAGGGATTGGATGAAAATGAAACATTTTTATTATTTATTTTTAATTCAAAACAAGTACTTTAGGTAAATTCTTGCAATTCTTGACTAATCTTTCATGCTTAATTTCATTATTTGATTACCTGATCACCAATTGACAAGTTGTTTAAGTCATATATTTTTTTTTCAAAAAATGCATTTTGCAGTAGTGTTATGATGGAGAATTTATAGTTAAAATGTAATGAAATTTTTTGTGTATGCGTATAATATTATTTTGCTGAAGAACGTGAGGTTGAATCGAAGTCAAGTCACTATAGAAGAATACATTTTGATGGAAAAAATGAGCTCAAACAAGGGTTGAATATATGGTTGCTTGTTGTAGATTTGGGAGGATCACAATAGGTATAGAACTCTGATTGATTAAAATATATGCAATAAATGTTAGGAATAATATTTATTACGTATGCAATCTTTGAGATAATCGTGAAATTGAATGCTTTCTATTCATTCGAATTTATTTTAGGAATAAATTTGAGTCGTGATGAGAATGTATTTGGTTTATCTTGAAAAGAGACTTAATTACAACAGAATACATGAATGAAACTAGCTACGTAATTGAGAATAGAAATACATAATAATAGGTAGATTAGTAGTCCAATACACATACAAAACTCGAATTTTACAATTTTCCATAGATTNCATACAAAACTCGAATTTTACAATCTTCCATAGATTAATTTAGAATAATTATAAACCACAATACAAATATGAAAGCGATAAGTGAAAGGGGTGATGATGCAAACAATGAAATTGTGAAGGTTCGATCCAAAACAATAATCTACATCCTTGATTACCAAACTATCCGATATGAGCAATACCTTTTCACTGCGTTGAGTGATTTATGGTACAATCCAATCCTTTACAATGCTTCGAGTGACTTACAAATAAGGAGCACTGATCCTTAAAAATATTGAGTTTTACGGGATCTCAACACAACCAATTATTGAGTTTTAACGAGACCTCAAGTATTAGATGAAAATCAATCAAAAAATTTCAATGAAAAGATAGAGAAGAAATAAATGCAATGTAAAAATCTTCCCAAATATATACCTCTTTTAATGAATGATTGTAATAAATTAAGTATCAAGAAAGAGATGAGAAACTTTGATGAATATGATAATTTTAGAAGTTTAATTCAATCAATCAAAATTTTCGACATGGAATAATTTTAGAAATACATGCAATGTAAGTTCAAAGATTTTCTTCAAAATATGTCTATCTTTTAAGAGTAATGAAAATAAGTTAAGTACAAAAAGAGAGATGAAAAACTTTGATGAAGCTGATGATTAAAGAGTTCGAATCAATCAAAGTTTTTGATACGAAAAAATAAATGAAATGAATGCAAATGTAAAGAAATCTCCCGGAAGATATCTCATTTTGATGTTTTTGAAGAATTTTGTATTGAATCCAAGAAATAGATATATTTATCGTGTTCAAAATGTCAAAGAAATTAGGGAGTTCGGATGACACATTTGGTCGATTGCCTCTTGTCCGGATGACCAATATAGTTGTTTGTAAAGTAAAAATTAGTGATCGGAATAGTCAAGTTTTGGACAGTTGAAAAGTATTTTTAACTAAATATCATTTTTAAAATCATTTTTATATTCAATCAAATCATTGCATTATAATGACTTTTAATGCACAAAATTATCTTTAATGTATAAAAGGATCTTGAGCTCATGCATTCATTGTCGAATATCAAAGTGTTAGTATCTTTACATTTTGTCTAAAAACCAAATCTTTGATTTTACTCCAAAGTTTGGCTATTGAGTTATTGAATGTGTTACTACTTCGATCTTGACTTCTTTCATGGGTCCGATTTATGATGATAGCTTTTCATCTTTGGACAATCATCGATTAATTTTCCATCGTATGCTTTAAAAAACTATAATCACTTGAATTCAACTTATTAGTAAATAAGATTAACTTGTTTGTTACAATCAAAACTTTAAGGCTTTAATCAACCTTAGGTCAACAATTTTTTTTATTATGACAAATAAGATGATTTGAAAAGTAATAGTGAACAATTTATGAGGAATATAAATCTTAAAGTTTGCATGTAATTCATATATTCCCCCCATCTTTTACAAATCAATAGCCATTCATTTTAAAGCTTTTGTTTATCAAGGCAAGCAATTTGTTCATATCCATCTATCACACTCTCATCAAGCATATTATCCACTCTCATCAAGCATATTATCTCATATATTTTCCTCATTTTGTCATAAACAAAAAGATATAGCATTTAAGATCAAAACACGACCATCGAAAACAATAAAGGATTCTCCCTTTTCAATGTTTTTTAAATCTATCTTACTCAATTTTCCCTTTTAGCATAAGCAAAAAGATAGCACATATGATAGGAAGAGAATAACATATAAGATCAAAACTTTAAATCAATCATAGAAAATAGTAATATATTCACTCTCAATTAAGCACAAGATGCCAAATATATGCAAGTTTAAATAAGAAGATAATCACCACATTTATAGTAAGATAACAATCAAAGCATGAGGGATGAAATGACAAAGAATAATTATTTGGGTAAATTCATATAAATTTTAACCAATTATGCACATAGAATCATACAAGAACATTTAATTTAAATTCAATTTAGCCGTGTACTTCAAATTCATCGATAATTCCCAAACCTCTTTGAATATATAAAAATATATCAAGTGTTAAAGGTTTAGTGAGAATATTGACCAATTGATTTTCCTTATTCACAAATTCTAATACAATATCCCACTTTTGACTGGCATTATGATACCATAGATGTAATGTCTTAGTACCACCAAGATACCTAACAATTCGTTTTATGACACTAAAGTGTGATTCTTGAGTATTAGGTTGGAATCTAGCACATAATCACACTAAATATAATATTGAGTGTACTTGTTATTAAGTAATGGAGAGATTCGATCATAGCTCGATATTTTGTAATGTTTATGGAAGTACCTTAATGACCTTTGTCCAATTTGATTGATGAGTTCATTGATTTCAACTCTTTCATTTCAAACTTATCGAACATGTCCTTGATGTATTTTGTTTGACTCCATCACTTTTTATTTCAAAAGACTCTTCTTCATCTTGTTGCAATTAATTGTTTCTTCATCATGTCACTTCAACATCTTTAAGATTTTTCCTATTTTGATATTGATTTTTCATTTCCTCAAAAGGATTTTTCAAGCCAATAATTGCAATGTTAATTATTTTTTCTTTGACATTATCTACAAAAGTATCATGACCACAATTCTTTATTTCGAAGCTTGACAATAAAATTTGGTATCTAGTCATGTGCTTTGAGTATTCACTATCCAAGGTGCATTTGCTCTTTATTTTATTTGGTACCTTCAAAAATAATTCAATTTTTAGTCTTGATACCGTACAACCTTGGGTTGACAGTCAGTGTTAGTGGACTTTTGAATCCACTTGTAGTTGTCCTCAAGGTACAACCTCTTTTTCATCAAACAATTAAAAGTTACATGCCCATATTTGTTGCAAAAATCATATGAAACATTTGGAATGGAAGAAGTAGAGGTTTTAACAAATAAATATTTTAAAGGACTTTTGTTTTAAAAATGGTTTGTATCCATTCCTCTTTTATCAAAAACACATTTTTGTTCACCAAATATTAAATCAAGATTTTTCTTGCTTTGAGTAAATTTGTGAACAATTTGAGTCAAATCTAAAATCTTTTCTTGTAAAGAGGAATTCTACTTAATTAAATAATTGTATTCAATTTTTCATTTTTCAAAATCTTTTTGGATTTTCAAAAGTTTGTTTACCTCATTCTCTGACAAATAATTTTTCTTTTTGATGATGAAATTATTTAAAGCAAGTTCTTTTCAAAATTTTCAAGAATTTCATCATAAAAGGTAGATAATTTAAATTTTTATTTGAATTTACCTTATTTTCAATAGTAATGAAGCACATGTTGGGAATTTCCTCTTGACTTCTATCTTCTTCACGATCATAATCACCAGTCTCATCCGATGTTAATTGAAGTGTTTTTCTTTTTGATAAATCTATTCTTACCTTTGACCTTTTCTTCTTCCTTTTGAATCAACGATTGTTGCGGTTTAGCTCATATGTCATCAATGTTCTATATAATTCTTTCAGTGGATATGTGTTGATATTTTTTGTGGTTTCTATCAACATTCTCAATAGACTCCATTCTTTCGAGAGTGACCTAAACACTTAACTCACAAGTTCACGGTTATTGAATTTTCGATCAAAATTGTTGGTCATTAACAATATTAGTAAAACGAGTGATCATGTCAATAATCGGTCATTCTTTTCATAACAAAATTTTTAAAATGTTTAACTAAGAGATTTATCATAGGATCTGTTTGATTGCAAAAGTGAAATTTGGGTGGAAAGAAGAAGGGAATTGAATTAGTAGGAATTGTTAATTAATTGTGTTTGATTAGTATAATTTTCTACTGGGAAAATTTTGGATATTTTGGTGTTCGTTTGACTTTGTTTTATATGGAAATTGTCTATTAAAGGGATCGAATTTGTTACAATTAGGGATAGAATTTGTTTCCATTGCAAAAAAGAAAAGCTGGAAAACCATTTTTCTACCAAAGTAGTGGGAAAACCAATTCAATGAAAACATAAAGAGGGGTCACGTGGGGGGTTGGGGAGAAATGTTTTGCCAAGAAAAATTTGGCTGTCAAACAAGAAAAAAGTTGGAACTTGGAAAATAATTCCCAAGTTCCATGGAAAATAGTAAAGATCAAACATCGCCTTAGTTTCTTTTAGTTTACTAGCTACAACATGAGTAATTTCTAAAGCATGTCAAATATCATAAGTGAAATCACATATACTAATAAGATTAAATTCATTTCTCTAAAACACAATAAAGTAGATTTTCGGCTCTATAATTTAAAGACAATTTTATTTATTCTCTTCATTATATTCCTCTCTAGATTTAGAAATTATTTGTTCCAATTTACCATCCTCTTTAATAACCTTTTCAAACCCATTGGGACTAAATTCAATAACTTCCCAAATATTATAATCAATTAATTGAATAAATATCGTCATTCTAGCATTCCAATATTTGTAATGAGTACGATAAAGAAAGGTGGACAATTTGTAGAATGCTTCTCAAGATTTTGAAAAATGTGATTATCCATTTCTCAAAATTGTAGAATCTTAATTTCAAAATGATCACCTTGTTCTAATACCAATTGATAGCCCAAGGATGACTATCAAGAGGGAGTTGAATTGGTTTTTAAATATTCTTTTTCAAATAATTAATCTATATTCGAGCAAGTAAATAGTAAATAGATCAATTCAAATAATAAGCACAATATGAAAGAGATAAATAAAAGAGAGATGATGCAAGCGATGTAATTGTGGAGGTTTGATCAAAAAGAATAATTTAAATCATCCGTTACCAAGCTCTCCTGTACGAGCAATGCCTTTTTCTATATGTTGATTAATTTATGGTACAATCCAACCCTTACAATGCTTCAGGTGACTTACAAATGAAGAACGTCAATCCTTATACAATGTAGAGTTTTTTGGGATCTCAACGCGACCCAGTAATGATCTTCAACAAGACTTAATATGACGCATACGGTGACTTACAACAAGGAGCACCGATCCTTATACAATGTTGATCATTACTAGACTTCCACACGACCCACACTTTATCAAAATGGTTTTACAATGGAATTCCTTTCTTGATCAATAATACAAATAAGTTAAGTACTAAGAGATGTTAACACTTAATAAATAGCAATAAAAGATAACTCAAGTGTTTGATGAAAATCTTTTATGTATATAATAATTAGAAAATTGATTCAATCAATCAAAGTTTTTCAATGAGAAGATGAAGAACAAAGAAATGCAATATAAGTTCAAAAATCTTTTCAAAATATATATCTCTTTTAATGAATGATTGTAATAAATGAAGTACTAAAAAAGAGATGAGAAACTTCGATGAATATGATGCTTTTACAAGTTTCATTCAATCACTCAAAGTTTTTAATATAAAGTAGAAGAAGAAATATATGCAATGTAAGTTCAAAGAATTTTTTTCCAAAATATGTCTCTATTTTATGAGTAATAAAAATAAGTTAAATACAAAAAAAGAGATGAAAACCTTTGATGAAGATGATGGTTAAAGAGTTCGAATCAATCAAAGTATTTGATATGAAGAAGTAAATGAAATGAATACAAATGTAAGCTCAAAGAAATCCCTCAAAAGATATGTCACTTTGATGGTTTTGAAAGTTTTTGTATTGAATGCAAGAAGTAGAGGTATTTATAGAGTTCAAAGTGTCAAAAAATCTAGGAGTTCAGATGACTCGTCCGGTCGACCTCCAAGCAGTTTGGTCTTTTTTTTTTGGCCCCTTTTGTTCCAATTTGAAGGTTTTAAAATGTATGGAGTTTTGGAAAATATTCTTAACTAACTTTTCGAGATAAAAGATGATTTTCAATTCCAATTATTATTTCTAAAAGTCATTTTTATATTTGATAAAATCATTGCATTAGAATTAATTTTAATGCACAAAATTGTTTTTAATGTATAGAAGGATCTTGAGTTTATGCATTCAGCGCTAATATCAAAGTGTTAGTACCTTTACATTTTATCTAAGAAATCAAGTCTTTGATCTTGCTCCAAAGTTTGGTTCTTAAGTTCTTGAATTTGTGACTTCAATCTTGACTTCCTTTATGGGTTCAATTTGTGATGATAACTTTTAATCTTTTGATGACTATCGATCAATTTTACATCGCATGCTTTGAAAAACTATAATCACTTGAATTCAACTTGTTAGTAAATAAGATTAAGTTGTTTGTTATAATCAAAACTCTAAGGTTATAATCAACCATAGGTCAACACATCAGACCTAACATCATTAACTTATTTTAGAATCATCACGACATAAGGTTTTATAGGAGATCAACTGAAAATCCTTATGAACATATACAAGCATTCTTGATGCTTTACGATATAATTAGTTATAAAGGCACGTCTGTGGAAGTTTTTCAACTATGCCTATTCTCTCACATTTCTATGGAAGGTGCACGAAAATAGCTAACTTGACTAGGAACATAGTTTCATGGAATGATTTGGTTTAGAAATTTACTTTGAAATTATTCCCACCTTCTCGAGTGCATCATATCATAAATGAAGTCCATAGTTTCAAGCAAAGAGACCTCGATAGCTTGTGATTTAAAATTGAATAATATGCTATATGAGTTACATTTGCTTATGTTTGCTCAAATGACACTTACAATTGAACTATTTGAACTATAATTATTGTTGATCCTGTTTTCCACACATTTTACACTGGGTATTTGAGTTCTCTATTTCAGGAAATAGGTATTGCTGATTCGTTCATGACATATTGTAGTATATGCGTGTCATTGCTTTGAGTCTGTAACTTTATTTTTCATTACTGCATTGACATAGTATAATGTTTTGTCATAGAATGCCAAAGGAGGAGTTTGTTAGGTTTTAATTGATTTTGTAATTGACTTATTCTGTACACAGCAAGACTTAAATTGATAGTTGGTGAAAGTTCAAGGAGTAGTGTACAAANATAATATGCTATATGAGTTACATTTGCTTATGTTTGCGCAAATGACACTTACAATTGAACTATTTGAACTATAATTATTGTTGATCCTGTTTTCCACACATTTTACACTGGGTATTTGAGTTCTCTATTTCAGGAAATAGGTATTGCTGATTCGTTCATGACATATTGTAGTATATGCGTGTCATTGCTTTGAGTCTGTAACTTTATTTTTCATTACTGCATTGACATAGTATAATGTTTTGTCATAGAATGCCAAAGGAGGAGTTTGTTAGGTTTTAATTGATTTTGTAATTGACTTATTCTGTACACAGCAAGACTTAAATTGATAGTTGGTGA
>CAIGRL010315414.1:0-10175 GCA_903798325.1 Fraxinus xanthoxyloides
AATCAAGGGGTTCAACGCATCATTGTTATCGTTGAGTTTTTTGGTTCACCTTGTTGATTACAAATCCAAAATCAAGTTTTAATTGGCGTTCTTAGTGCCGCATCAATCTAGTTGTGGGTTTCTTAGTCACCGTTGCTATAGAGTTCGTATCACAAGCTCATGCAAAGAAATAGAGGAGCTCATACCAAGAATTAGGCATGCTCATGCATTGAAGTTGGCATGCTAAAACCAAGGATTTGATATGATCATGCCAAGAAATAGGAAAGCTCATAGAAAAAAAAATAGGGAAGCTCATGCTAAGAATTAGGCATACTCATGCCTAAAAGCTAGTATGCTAAAACCAAGAATTTGACATGATCATGCTAAGGAGTAGGCATGATATGCCAAGATATAGACAAGCTCATGTTGGCATGATCATGCCAAGAAATAGGCAAGCTCATGCTAAAAATTAGGCGTACTCGTGCCTAGAAGTTGGTATGTTAAAACCAAGAATATGACAGAATCATGCCAAGGAATAGGATTGATCATGCCAAGAAATAGACAAACTCATACCAAATATTGGGCATGCTCATGCCTTGAAGTTGGCATGCTTAAGCGAAAAGTTATATGATCACGTCAAAGAGTAGGCATGCTCATGCCAAGAATTAGGTATACTCATGCCTAGAAGTTGGCATGCTTAAGACAATGATGCGTGATCATGCCAAAGAGTAGGAATGATTACTTTAACATATAGGAAAACTCATACCAAAGATGTAGGCATGCTCGTGCCAAGGAATAGGGGAGATCATACTAAGAATAGACGTGCTAAAGCTAAGAATTTGGCATGATTATGCTAAGAAATAGGCATGATCATGCCATGAAATAGGCAAGCTCCTGCTTCGAGCTCAACGTGCTAAAGCCAATGATTAGGCATGATCATGACAAGGAGTAGGCATGCTCATGCCAAGAAATAGGTAAGCTCATGCCAAGGATTAGTCATGCTCATGCCTAAAGGTTGGTATGCTAAAGTCAAGGATTAGGCAAGACTGTGCCTAAGAGTAGGCATGATCATGCTAAGAAATGGGCAAGCTCATGCTTCAAGGTCGACGTGCTAAAGCTAATGATTTGGCATGATCATGAAAAGGAGTAGGAATGCTTATGTCAAGAAATAGACAAACTGATGCCAATGATTCGTCACGCTCATACCTAGAGGTTGGCATGTTCATACCAAGAAATTGGCAAGCTCATGCCAATGATTAGTTATGTTCATGCCTAGAGGTTGGCGTGATAAAGCCAGGAATTTGACATGATCATGCCAAGGAATAAGCATGCTCATGCAAAGAAATAGACAAGCTCTTTCCAAGGATTATGCATGATCATGCCTATAGGTAATCATACTTATGGAGAGTTGATAGGCCCCCGAACACATAGATCTAAGATAGTATGTCCTCGACCACGTTAAATGTTTTAAAGGAAATGGATTAATTCGAAACTTCTAAAAAAAATTGAAATAAATGAGCTTGACTCAACCTTGTTAAAAAATTAAAAAGAATGCTCTAACCTTGTTTAAAATTTAGAAGGAAGGGTTGGACCCTTATCTTATTCCTTGAACTTATTTAAAATTTAAAAGGAAGGGCTTTGCAGCCTGACCTAGTTTTAATTTTTTTTTTACATATGATACTTTATAGCCTTTGAGGTTATATGATCGGTCCTTTTATTTAATAATTATTTAGGACTAATTTTAATTGAATGTAAAAAGTATTCAAAAGGGTGCTTGCACGGGATAAGGCTTGAGGTTCTTGCACGGGGTAAGATTTGGTGTGTTTGTTAGAGGCTAGGCTTTATATGCTTGCATGTGGCAAGACTTGAGGTGTTTGTTCAGGGTAAGGTTTTATGAGCTTGCTCGATGCAAGAATTTATTTACTTGTGTGGGGCAAGGCCTAAGGTGCTTGTACGGGGCAAGACTTAGGTGCTGCTCAAAATAAAGCTTTAGGTGCTTGCTTTGGACAAGGTTTGGTGTTCTTGCTCGTGGCAAGGCTTGGTGTGCTTGCACGGGGACAAGACTTGAGTTGCTTGCTTGGGACAAGGCTTAAGGTTCTTGCTCGGGATAAGGCTTGAGGCGTTTGTTCGGAGCAACACTTGAGGTTTCTCTCGTGGCAGGGCTTCATATATTTGCTTGGGGAAAGTCTTTATGTGCTTGAGTGGGACAAGACTTAGGTGTTTGCTTGGGGCGAAGCTTGAGGTGTTTGCAGGAGTCAAGGCTAAGGTGCTTATATAGGGGGCAACGCTTGAGTTGTTTCTGTGGAGCAATGTTTGAGGTATTTGCATGCTGCAATGCTTAGGTGCTTTATGTGCTTGCTTGGGACAAGGCTTTAGCAACGTTACAAATGAAAAAAACTGACTTTATTAGGATAAAATCCCGATAACTACTTAATTGAACATAACTTGACCTAGCTAGAAATTAAATATGGACACGTGGACCCAACCAATCAAATAATAAGAATAAGTGAGGCATGAAAGCCTAAGAAAAGACATGTAAGACCCTAATACTTTAGATGTATGGCATTGACTAACTAAACGATGACATTGATCGTGTGTTGGTCGATTATTGTCCCCAGCCTCTGAGCTATTCTTCTTGTTATGATCATCCCTCAAATGCTTGTCTTGACCAACATAAGCTCCTAGGAATCCTCTCTTGATCAGGGACTTGATCTTGCGCTGCAGGCATTTGCAGGTCTATGTGGTATGCCCATGGTCTCAATGAAACTCACAATACTTGCTCTTATCTCTAATGTTAGGAGGGGACCGCATCCTCAAGATCCATTGAAATCTTTTAAGGTCCTTGATCTCTATCAAAATGTTTGACATTAAGGTGTTCAGATGTGTGAATGACATCAGTGGTACGTCCTACTTTTGCTTACCTCAAGCTAGGTCATGTCGTGGATTTGAGTCATATTGTCTCTTATGCTCAAGACTCTTAGTGGTCGGGGCTAGTCTTCCTTAGGTACATTATTTTCTCCATGTTTATCTATTTTTCTCCTCAAGTAAAGGCTCGATCACTGATTGTGATGGGATTTTTGACAAGAACATCTTGAATGTTACATATGTAAGGGCGAAGACAATTGTTGTAATGTGTAGGTCGGGTATTTGGAACCTTCATGTATTAAACCATGTCATGAAATCACGTAGGGGTTCCTTTTGTCCTTGACGAAGCTGCATGAAGGATACGGTGGTCTTACTGATGTGTTTACTACTTGAAAATAAAGTAGAGAACTTGTTAGCCAAATAATAAGGCAATGGAATTAGGTTCCAGGGTAGAGAATCAATCCCTGTAGCGTTAGTTAGGGTTTATGGAGAGGCTTTGCACATTACGAGATTTAGTGTGACCTTGTAAGTTCATGACATCTGTATATATATTTAGGTGAGTGATGGGGCAAGTGGTCCCATCATAATCCTTTATAAGTGGGTATTTGAATTTGTCTGGTAAGGAGTAGGATGATATATCAAAGGGTGAATGGAGTATTGAGAATAAACCTTAATCTTCCATGGGTATTTTGAAGTAGACCACCGCAATCCTATCTTATATGATCCTGGAAAGTTCGCCTGAGTCTATAGTAACCGACCTCAAGGGCGAAGCCATATGAGGTATGCCCTAAGTTTCGGTTCCACTAATATCATGGGCAGGCCATGGAACCCCGAGCTCGAGCATTGCCCATAAAACCTCATGGTGGTACCGGTGCTGGTTTTGGATATGAATTCCTTTCAACTTAGCAATTAAGTTAGAGTACAACTTGTTGACAGAGCTCCTTGAAAACTTATGTGGAAACCACTACTATTTGGGGTATTGGTATTTCTAATGATTCTTTTTGAGGAGTTGAAGGGTCTTCAGCATGAGGATGATTTGGAATAGATGAGATTGCTCGAGGAAGGCATGGAAGTGAATTAACCATGACTTTTAGTAGAGGTTCCCACAGATGACACTAATGATACTACCAAAAATCGTACATATTGATTTTCGAGATTAACAATTGGGAATGAGCACGAACAAGATATTTCAGTACCTGAAACAAAGGTGTCGATATGTGTTCTCGTCGCCTCTCTGTTGTTTAAATTAGAGAGAGAATTTATGCGTAAGGTTATAAACTGAAAATCATATAAAAGCACACATGAATAATGATAAAATTCTTTGTATTTATAGATGTGGGTAGTCACTCCTAGTAGGATTGGAATAGTTGAACGCCTTTACCTAATTTGAAGAGTTATATGATGTTTGGAAGTCTTACCATGTCTAGTAATTGCAATTTGATAGATATTTGACAATTGGTGTTTGAATGAAGATGAACTCCGATGGTGGAGTCCCATCATGATATGACAAAAGAGATATGGTAAGACTCAACCTTATCGGAGTTGGATAAGCATTAACATATAGAAGAGTAATAATGGATTAGGTTTGTTGAAAGCAAGGTCAAGACATATACCCGAGGAGACCTAAAATCGAGGAATGATTTTCGTACCCGAGGACATAGTCCTTCAAGGTCTATTTGGTTTGCCCCAAAAAGTTGAGGATACATGCCCGTAGTCACATGCTCGAGGAGGTCAAGTAAATTTCTCATGAAGTGGTCAATATTTAACCTCGAGTATGCAATCCTCGGGTTGGACAATTTTTGGCTATATCACCTATGTTCGTAGATATCCGTATGTTTAAAATAGTAAAAGGTTCACAATGGCATGGGAGTTACCATTCTCTAAAAGCTTAAGTTTCAATGTTTTAACCTACCATAAGCAGTTAAAGTCTTGCAATTTTTTTTTTGTCCTAAGACGAAATTTCTTGTAGTGCGATACTTTGCTTTTGACGTAAAGTTTTTAATGTATAGATAGAATTGAGTAATTGAATCTAAATGTTGTAAGGAACATTTCTAAGTTGCTTTGTGGTATTTTCATGTCACAACCTAATTGTTAGACATCTCCATACAGTTTTACGTGCAATACTTCACACTTACAAAGGTTTTGAAACTCAACATGTATAGATAAAAAACAGGGAAAATTCCATCCGCGGTCTCAAACCTTTTCATTTTTTGTAAACTTTACCTCAACCTTCAATTTATACCACCACAAGTCCTAAACCTTTGATAAATTAACAGATGCAGTCTAAAAAGACAAAAAATGTCAATTACACCATCAGTTGACCTCAAAAATGGAAAAAGACAAATTTTGACCAATTTAAATAGGGGGATTTTCGTCCAATTCTATTTCTCCCTTATTCACTATACTTATCACTATCATTTCCCTCTTTTTCTAAGTCTTATATATTCTTCTATTTCATCCATCTATCTTAGATTATCTCAGGATGAATATGGAGAGCAATGCATGTAGATGCGGTGGCCCTGTGTAGATGAAGATATCATAGACAAACTTGGACCCAAGAAGAGGATTTCTTACTTGCCCATGTCATCAGGATGTCGGTGGACGTAACTTCTTTGATTGGTACAACCTTCCAATGTACGACGGATTGAGGGAGATAATTTCTAGATTTCTATATGCTAGAAGAGAGATGGAAGCTGAACTAAACACCCTACATGCAAGAGGTCGGGGTTTACGGAAGACTTAGATATTAGGATTTGTATGTGGAGTTTTTGTTAAATGGGTCTGTGCATAGATTTGTGTTAGGTTTTTGAGCTCATATGTTGTGTTTTTGTTTTGGAATGTGGGTTTATGAGTTAGAAATAGAGTGTATCTAAGGTCTAGTAACTTATTTTTCACTAAATAAGACATGTTATTATTCACTAGTGTTGCCCTAATTTTCATTTATCACGGTTTCCCCTCCCCCCTGTAAGCAAATACTTAAAAATGACGGGGAAATTTTTTTGTAGATGGTACATTGCAGGTCTTAAACATTTTCAATTAGTCGTACATACCCAAACCTTTTACTATATCGCAGCGTAGGTCCCAAACATTTGTTTTTGAATGCATATAAAGTCTCAAACCTTTTGAATAAGTTGCATAGTAGGTCCCAAAGGATTTGAAGCTCATGTCCCAATTCTTTACTTGAGTCAGAATATCTATTTGACTGCTGTAGGTGTCAGTTCCAAACCTATTTCACTTCCGAAGCACCTAGAACACAATGATCTAACAATAATCACTAAATAAAGACACAAAAAGCAATTTTTTTCATTGGAATATTCATATTTTATTATAGTTCGTTTGTTCATCATACAAAAGCAATTCTAATTTCATTGTATCAAAGGTAATCACATAAAAGACTTCATACAAAAATTTTGTACAAAAGGATCATCATACAGAAAGCTATGTTAATTTTTCTTCCATTTTTCTTCTTCTTTGACTGTGGCTTAATGGGAGTAGAAGTCTTTCTCTTGCCCTTACCTTATGATGAAGTTGGCGATGTGTCTTGCTGTGAGAGGCCTTTTTTTATTTTTCTCTTGCCATGTAATTGAGTTGGCTGTGTATCCTGCTGTAAATCTTCTTCAGAACATGCTCTCTTGTTATGGTCAATCCCACTATATCTTTTACATGTCATTTTCATTCCATTCCTTGCCATTTTAGTGCCTACAGGTGGCTCTACTTGCGACCTTTTTTCTCAACTTCTTGGATCTGTCTGCATGTTTCTTCTTTATAGGTGGATTTAGAAGTTTTTTCCCCAACTCTAGATACAACTCAGGACCTAACATTGGTTGGGTGAATGGGCGATAGGACCTCATATAAGCTTCTTTACTATAGTATACATCTACATACTCATGTTTCTCGATAGCATACCAGACATTGCATGCGCACAAAGTATTCCAGTAAGTTGTCATTTTATACATGCATATTCACGCTTCATCAGGTCTACACTCCATCTCATTCTACTCCAATTGCTCACTTTAAACTTTTCACTTCCAGCTTAGTCACCCTTCAAGAACTTTGAATTTTCCTTTGCTTTCTCAACAATACTCATAAGTCTAAGACCAAAAGCATGATCCCAGCTTTGTGCATCTTCTCTTTTGGCATTCATCTTCAGCATTTTTGGTGTCTTATCTTCTCAAGCATTGAGATAATAGGCTTTTCTCTTGCAATCAATATGGAAGAGGTGAATGCCTCACACAAGTTATTCAGTAGGATGCTGCACTTTGAATAATCTTGGAAATGTGATCCGCTCCACTGTGATTTGATTTCTCATTAAACCGTTTAAATGCTTTCATTCATATATTTCATCTCATTCATTGCACTTCTCTACTTTGGCACTATTATTGCCCTTACTACATCCCAAAACATGCTCTTTAGAATTTGTCCCTTGTGCAATAAGATGAAATCGTTGTATAAATGTCTTGCACAACTCCTATGCTCAGTACCCTCACATAACAAATTCATGGAGTCTACCGAGCCCTTTATAAGAAACATGCAGTTATCAGCATCAATACCTCCTATAGCCAACAATTGCCCACCTTGTGCATTTTTTAGGCAACGTCCATCCAAACTAATAACTTTCCTACACCCAAATCTAAAACATTCTTTGCAAACCCCTAAACATATGTATATTCTTTTGAATATATGATCTTGCCCTTCAATTTTTATTGTTCTACCAGGATTAGTCTTTTTAACTCCACACCATAGTCTCACATGATCTTGTACTGTTGAGCCACAATTTCATTCGCAACTTCTGCACATTTAGCTCTTGTCCTACAATTTGATACTTAAAGATCTCATACATGCAATCCTCATTCACTGTTTCTCTAAAACTATTAATAAACATTTTTTGATCAAATCCGAACTTCCTTATATAATTTGCTGCCAAGTAACCAACATGCACTCTTATATTGTGCCACACCATTGTGCATGTGTGTTCATCTCTAAATGTTTTAATTCTGAAACTTTTGTCTGGTTGTTGGTGGGCATACAAAACCTATGAACAATTATCTTGACATTTGACTCTTAATCATGTTCCTTCATTCTTTACATATTAGACAAGCTTTGCATTTTTAACTAAATACTGTACAACTACATCCCTCAATATCCTTATGTTGTCAAAATTCATGCATGCATAATTAAACCTAGGCTCAATCCTATTTGGGTTCAAATAGTTTAGTTTCAAATGATATGAGCATACAACAAAATCTAAAAATTTCCTTTTTGTAGCTATTTGGAATTTTAGATCTTGCACTTTTGTAGTAGGATTTTCCCAAACCTCATTTGTGGCTCTTGAAGAACTATCAACTTCTTCGGTATCAGGTGGAATACTTTTAAGATCATCTCTCCATCACTATCTATATGCTATGATGCACTGTCATGTTCTGTTATTATATTTCCATCAGCAATATCCAAACTCTCAGACAATCTGAAGAATATATCTTCATCATGATCATCTACAGGTACATCTTCCTCTGCTCATAATCTGGATAAGTGAAATCCTCTATTAGGCCTTCTTCAAATTCAAATTCCTTATTTTAGTTCTCTAGTGTCAGTATGGTCCAAATTTTCATCAACATAGGGTGCATCATCAGGGAGTGCATGTACAAGGGGTACATCAGGTGCTTCATTATAGTCATGCAGGTCCACTACTGATTCTTCACCTATAGGTTGAGTACCTACATTATCATCACCTGTAGATACATGATCTTCTGTATGTAAGTCACCCAATTCACCTGCAGGAGAAGGGGTGCATTTGCATGTAGTGTATCAACATGGGGTGAACAGTAAGGGCTTTATCAACAGGTAATGCATCAGTAGGTGCCTCATGTTTTACTGCAGCAGGTGACTCATTTTGAGGTGAAGCAGGTAACTCACTGTGATCTGTAGCAGGTGCCTCTTCTTTGTGAACTGCAAGTACATAGTTTGCATCTACATGTAAGTTACTTACTCCACTTGTAAGAACATCAATAGAACTCATTGCATCCACTTCTATTTCATCAGTTACACCATTGCTCCCAATCTCATCCACAACATACAAAGTCATCACCTTCTAGAAAATCATCATAAACGTCCACTGCAACATACATTAGGCTCAAACTATTTGTCAACATCTAGTTTATGTTTTTCTTCCACCTCCTCCAACATCTCACTAGTGTTAATATCAACCACTGAAATATCATGTCATACTTTATCGTCCCATGGTAATTCCAACACTTAAATTACTGGCACATAGCACATCTTAGCAAGTCTATACTCACCAAGCAACCTAACTACATTCATAAAGTCTGCATCTTTCACCAACCAGAATGATGCCTCACTCAATATCTTCTTTTCAATCTTATACTCGTACCTCATTTTCTCAAAATAGCCAGCACCTTCATAGCATTGTCCAAAAGAAATTTATTAAACCAATCAGGGTGCATGTAGTCTAGATAGATTATTTTCCCATGCTCGTATACAAAATTTCACATATTTGTGAGAAATACACTACTGTAATGTGGTTTCATATTGAAATAACTTAAACTTTCACAAACCAAAAAAAAATTTAACAACAAACTGTCATCTACACCAAACCTTAGTTGAATGAAATGAATGCAAAAGCAGAGCGAATAAATATTACAAAGTTTATGATTCCAACTCAACGACATGTTTAAACTTAAGGAAATATATACTATATGATCACACTTCACAACCTACTATGAGGCAAACATGTCTGCAACCAGAAATTTTGAAAAAAATTAAAAACTTACTGTATACGGGTTCGAGAAGACGACCTCATATGTGACATGCAAAAATCTTATGAAATTTAATCAGATTGTTCATTATTTTCGTTCGATATTGTAGAAGATGAGGTTGGGGTTCTTATCGGGAAAGAAAATGGAAAGGCAGTAGGATTATAATTGAACAAATAATTTTGAAAATAGAGAAATAGAATTGGATGAAAATGCTCCTGTTTAAATTAGTCAAAATCTGCTTTTTCCTTTTTCTTCCATTTTTGAGGTCAACTGATGGTGGAATTAGCGTTTTCGTCATTTTGGACTGCATCTTCAGATTTTTCAAAGGTTTGAGACATGTGATTGCACAAACTGAAGGTTGAGATAAAGTTCGCGAAAAGACAAAAAAAAGATTTGGGACAGCGACAACAATTTTGATGCTTTTTCTTGTAAATAATGAAGGATGTATTTTTATTTTCTTTTTCATCTTTGTACTTTATTTAGATGTGACTTTAGTGGCCTCTCAAAGTCTCTGGCTGTAGTGGGGATCAATCACTAATTTGTTGAGTTTTTGCTCCT
>CAIGRL010315425.1:0-10155 GCA_903798325.1 Fraxinus xanthoxyloides
ATTATTTTACCAAACAATAATTATTGTAAAGCAAGAAATTGAAAAATGAACAGAAGAACAAGATGATTTTTCGCCCAAAAACAAGAGGTTCATTGTAAAGCTCCTAATCCCCTTGCGATCTTCCGTTACCTGGATAAATCATTGCACTAGATTAGAAACTATATTGTCCAAGATTAGAAGTTAGAACTCTCATAAATCAAACTCAAAATTGATTACTAATTCTTCTCCATTATGTTACCGTTCACTCAAGAACATAACACACCATATTTACAATGTTGATCACTCAAGAAGAATAAAATCTGGAACCAAGATGAATAAGAATAATTTTCGTAGTCTAACAAGAGACAAAAGGAAAGAGATTTCAAAACCCCAGAAGGCAGATGAAGTAATGACCAATACGTGCCGGTGCAGCCAAATGAATATACACTTCATTCTAAAAAGTAATCGAACAGGTGCGTCAAACAGAAGCCACCAAAAGGTCATCACATTCAACGGTGTAGGAGGTGACCACTTGGCAGCATATTATTATTGGTTGTTGAATTTAATCAACATAAGAAAATTATTTTTCCTTTAAAGATTAAACCCAAGTGAATAATAGATTTTAGATCACCTTAAAGTTATTGGATTTTGTTTTTAAATCCTCTTATATAAGGAAATATAGTAACATTGAAGGAGCTTTAAATGACCTTTCAATTTTCTAACCAAAGCTTCATTCTTTAGGTCTTCTCCCGTTTTCCCCACATTTAGGTGCCTCCCTTTTTGGAAAACTGAGAGAATGTGGATAATCCTAATCTTGAGAAAATGTGTCCACAAAGGGCATATTTATAATGCTCAATTAATTAAGTCTCATACGAATATTAGAGCCAGAGAGAGACATAACCTGACTCACAAGACCCAAACTCCAATACATGTTTCTAATTGGGTCAAATCTTAACCAATTAAAATATATTTATAAATCTCATCTTATTTTATTAAAAAAAGTCGAAATTGCACTCTTGAGTCATTTACGCGGTTTCGTTCAATGTGTATCAAACACATCATTATTTTTATTCCAAAGGTCCAAACAAATTTCAATAAAAATAATTCAATCATATCAACATAAAGCGTCCAATTTTATGTACCAATTGAGAACATTATACTTTGAGCACATTACTAAATGTGTCTCACCATACTTGAACGATCAAGTATATAATTTATGACGTTATGCATGATCATGAAACTTTATCCTACCAAAGGGACAAAGTATTCATAATCGGAAGTACCCTTAGGTTAAATGAGGTGAAAACGTATATACTACTGCAGATTAGGTATGACTTAACCCCTCTTTGACAATTATTATTTGTAAATTCATTTTTTCTACATACTTATTTTCAACCACACGATCACACAACAAAATATTTCGTACGTAAATCCAAAATTTTTCCCTTCATTAATTTAACCACAAATTATTGTAAAAACGCTATTCAAAACATTGTTCTTCACAAATAATAGATGTCAAACATGGGCTTAACTTGTATATAGCTCGGCTCATCTTATATATATGATGTCGTTTCATCCACATGGATGCAACACATAAAAAAATTACAGGATTAATTATTTTACAATTAATCTAATGGTACAAAATTAGGTTATAAAATTGTTTGACAACAGTGTGGCAAGATCTAGACCAATGATTTCATAAACTGTTTTAAAATTACTGACCTAGATTTTGCCTTTTATGAAATCCTGTCTTATCACACTCATTTTGTTAACAAATTTTGTACACATAACATGAGAGACGGATCGAAACAATTTTTCTTGTGGGAGTCAAAAATGAGAATTCAAAAATGTTTAAGTAAAAAAAAAACTCAAGAGGAAAACTCAAAAAAAAATAATAATAAATAAATAAATAAATTTGTGGGGTCATTTGACCCCACATGACCCCATGTGGGTCCGTCCCTACATAACATTGCTCATTATTTTATATCTCTAATTATGTCTATGTCGAGAATCTAAGTCAAGTGAACGGCCCCGCCTTTTTGGTTTATGCATTGATTGTAACACTAATGTCCAAGAAACTGAAGTTATCAGTATAATAGCTTATAAAGAAAACGGAAAATCTAGTAACATCTTGTACTTTTATTCATAAACTTTTATTTTTCCGAGTCAGTTCTTAAGATAAAAAGAAAAGCAAATTCGTCTTTTTTACCCACCTTGATGGATACTTCGATTGAAAACCATCATTACGATTAAAGAAGCCAAAAAATGAAAGGTAGGAAAAGTACAGTTAAGAAATAAAGTTGGGATAAAAGTGAAAATGGTATGAGGCTGGTGACGAAAACTCGAAATTTGTCAAATAAAATGGAAGGGTGAAAAGCAAAGATGATTACATACTTTTTATAAATAAGAGGAACAGAGATACATGTTAAGACACTGATACTGTAGATTTCTATATGATTAAAAGATGAATACGGAGATCGAAGGTCACGAGTTCGAATTCCCTGTCAACATTTCCTCGATCAAGCTCGTCGCATTGGGCTTGCCTAGTACGATTTATCTCTCGTGTATGGTTTGCGGGCTACTGTACATGGATCGATGTTTACCTGGTGCGCACTCACGGGTAGCAGTTGTGGGTTCCTATATCAAAAAATGAAAAAGAAAAAGAGGATGCTGGAAGAAGATGAAATTCAGAATTCTTAATAACAGTGAGAATTACAAGGGACAAGACAAACTTATTGGAAAACTTAATGATATTGCAAAAACATAGTAATATACTACTTTATTTGTAGTTACGTAGGTAGCAAGTGTTATCAGTTAATCGATCTTTTCCCTCTTTCTGAATTCGTCAAAGAGTTGGGATGCTCTGTTCATGTCTGAAGAAATTATCAGGATCAACTTTAGTCTTTATTGTTACTAGTCTGTTGAAATTGTCCTTGAAATAGCTGGTGCCCCACAAACTTGCTTCTGTAGAACTTGTACCGTTTTTGTTCGTGCCCAAATCGAGATCCCTGTAATTAACATAGGCTTCTCTTGGTGACATGGAAGCATATGGAGCCATGTAATTGTACAGTTTCCTTATCCACTCCATGTGCCTCGTCACGGATTCTGGTTTATTGTCGTTCCAATTGCTAACATATTGTATCTTAAATATGACACCTTTTCTGTGAGGGAAAGGAATTTCAGATTCTGAAATGATACTCATCTTGCCACCATATGGAGTCCATATCATCATTGGTGATTCTTCTTCAAGAAAACTTTTCCATAGTCCTTCGATTCCAGTCTCTGGGATTGGTTCTTTTATGAAGTCTGATTTGGCTTTGAAGTAGTTCTTGAATAAGGCCTTCCCTTGAAGCAAAACTTGAGGTGGTGTATTCGGTGGGTAATTACCAATATACATCACCGATTGGATCCAGCTCATTTCAGTGCAGCCCTTTTGTGTCAACCCCAATTCGGGAAAACTTTCGCTCATTATTCCAAGCAATCTATCGGCTCTGCCAAGAAATAAACCTTGGTACGAATTTTGCACTGTCTGCGAGCCCTTTTGAGCACCATCTGCTTTCAAAATGATGACCCTGATGAACAGATCCTCATCAAGTTTATCAACAACTTGTTGCCATCTGTACAGTATCTGTGTAGCACCTTGTTCCAAGGTTTTTGGAACAGTGAAAACCGTGACAATTTCTGGAACAGGGACTAATCGGACTTTCCAGGCGAGTATGATTCCAAAACTAGCTCCACCACCACCTCTAATAGCCCAGAAAAGATCTTCTCCCATTGATTCCCTATCAAGAATTCTGCCACTTGCATCCACTATTCGTGCATCGATAACATTGTCAGCTCCGAGGCCGTATTTCCTCATCATGGAACCATATGCTCCTCCTGTTATGTGCCCTCCAATTCCTAAGCTGGTGCAAAGTCCTGCAGGGAATCCGTGAGTTTTGCTATTCTGCGAAATTCTGTAATAAAACTCACCAATAGTAGCACCAGCTTGCACCCACGCGCTGTTGTCTGGTATATCTACTTGGACACTCCGGAGTCTCGATAGGTCTACAAGGAGAAAAGGTTGTTCCAATTGTGACATGTACGAGAGGCCTTCATAATCATGGCCTCCACTTCGGAATCTTAGCTGAATCCCAACCTGTTTTGCGCATTGAACAGCGGCCTCAACATGATTTTCAGTAAATGGGGTGAAGATCAGCTGAGGTTTCGGCACAGAAGGCATCAAACACCTTAAATTCATTGCAGTAGATTCCAGGATGGAACTATATGAAGCATTGCCTGGGGCATAGAAAGCTGTCGGAAACGGGATAGGATGCTCGGAATTGAGAGAAATGCACGTATAGAATTTTTCTTGAATTGATTGTGAAGTAGCAGCCCATGAATTTGATACTATAATTAAGAATACCGTTAGAATAAGAGAATTTGAGGATCCCATAATGGTAACTATACTAAACTAATTGGTTTTTCTTTGCTTTTGTGTTGAGAAGTGTGTGTCAGTGAGTCCTTTTTAAGGATTTTTGTGGTCTCTTGCTGACTCTATGTATGACCTAATGCCAACGTAATGTTGATGAAAGATTAGTTGGGCACCTCGTCATGATGAGGTCGAGAAAATCTGCTTTAAAAAGTTCCGAGTTTCTTCCATTTTTGACTCCAAAAATTTTCAATTTATACACACATTTCTTACCTTCCCACTTACAATTTGTGCATAGTAACCCTTTGGTGGCTTAAATAGTATATTTTACCAATTCTTCATAGACTTCTAATGTAAACGCAATGAAATTTGGTAACAAACAAAGTAAATAATTTTTAATTTTAACTTTTTTTAATTTTTGGTAATTCAAGGTCGATGTGAAATTTAAAATCACTTATTGTTACACATCTTCACGAAAAGGAGTGCAAAAATTCTCTCTCGCCTCTCGAATGTCTAAAACCCGTCGTGCAACCTTGAAACGTATAGAACATGTAACACATCCCTTACCATGCTTCTATATTAAAGCANTTTTCAATTTATACACACATTTCTTACCTTCCCACTTACAATTTGTGCATAGTAACCCTTTGGTGGCTTAAATAGTATATTTTACCAATTCTTCATAGACTTCTCAAAGTTGAAATTGGAGTCTGGATTTCGAGAAGAAATATCATCTAATGTAAACGCAATGAAATTTGGTAACAAACAAAGTAAATAATTTTTAATTTTAATTTTTTTTAATTTTTGGTAATTCAACGTCGATGTGAAATTTAAAATCACTTATTGTTACACATCTTCACGAAAAGGAGTGCAAAAATTCTCTCTCGCCTCTCGAATGTCTAAAACCCGTCGTGCAACCTTGAAACGTATAGAACATGTAACACGTCCCTTACCATGCTTCTATATTAAAGCAAATTCATAGTGAAATCGATAAGTGAACAGCATAATTTAGCTTCCAAGTGAGGGTTTACCAATAAAGCTCGAAGGTTTCGCCAAAAAAATTAAATAAAAATGAATAACATAATTTAACTCCCCGAGAATACAAATCCCAAAAAGAACGACAAGACTAACATAACTTAGGCATTTCAAACGAGACTCGGTAAACAAAACATCGAACCCTTCCATACCCTTTCTAGAAAAGCACGAAAGACGTCGATAATGCTCAACCACCAACCCACTCAAACCCCCAAAAGAAGCACAAGACCAACGTAACTTTGGCATGTGCTGCTACTCCATTTTGCATACCACGTCAATATTGTACAGCGATCAAATTCATAAACAAATTCAGCTTTTTAGACTGAATTTTATACCAATAAGCTGAATGGTCATTTTCGCAAAGGCAAAAGTTTATTGCGGAGATTGTGGGAGTGATGACTCGGCAGAGCTATTTTCTTTGTTATTATTGAGCTTTGGAATTTAACTTAAATTTCAATTAGTTCAAATTTTTATATTTATTTCATCTGTGCTCGGTGGCAGCTCCTAGAGAAATTTTTATATGTTATATATTTATTAAGAATAGTATCACAACCCTTTATATTGTTGTCTTTATTCTAGGGTTGAGCATTTTATCCGAATCGAATAGGAACCCGAGGTTCTAGTCTAGTTTCAAAAAAACAATAATAATAATAATAAATTATGAACTGAAATCAAGAACCAATCGAATTTTAGATTATTTTTTTAGTTATTGAATTGGAACCGTGGGTACCCGATTCTAAAATGGAATTTATCTTTGTTTAAGTTTTTAATTTTAATTTTTATAATTTATTCACTTTGATCCAATGACTCAACCCAACAAATAGCAAGTTTGCAAACCTCGGTATTTAAGTATCAAGTTTCCAAATAATAAGTACCATAATCAATCGGATCATTCATTTGAATAATTGAACCATATCATTCTTGTTTGCAATCGCACTTTTCCTTCTTGAGATGCCGCCACAAAGCCCCAACCAAAATTGAATGGTATTAAGCTAGATATTGAATGATATTTGATAGCATATTTGACTTGGATTAAAAGTGTTGAAATATATATTTGGTTATATGTTTTACTTCTTCTATTTTTCTAAATATTGGGAAAAGAATTTGTATTATCGGCTTACAATTTTGTAAAGAAATGTTATGAGTAGACCAAATTGAGCAGAATTCGAACCAGACTCTAATCTGTGTTCGATTCTATAAATTGTGTCGACTGGAGTGGTTCCATTTATGAAATACCTGAATTATAATGAATGGTTTCGATTATTAAAATACCTGAACCGACACAACCCGCAAAAGGCATAGGGTACTATCTCAAAGAGAGGCTCACTGTCTAGACCTATTTTATTTGACATGAATTTACCACTACAAGATGGTAGCTCGTTTGACAACATAATTTTTAAAATTCAAATTTTTATCCTTATGTGTATAAATTTACTTGTTTAAATTTAATGGACTCTCGTAAAATATTAAGATTATGGTATTCAATCAACTTAACCTAGACCCTCGTACATTGATGTGTTTTTTTATATCTAACCATGTGAGATTTCACCTTTCAATCTTATAATAACATAAACGAATAATATTTGTCCATGTTACTTGGTATTACCACCCGAAGTCACAAACGATATAATAAAAAACTTAAAAGCAAAAACTGGATATGCCTCAAAGCCTAAAGAAAATTGTGCATGGGCCATACAAATTTACCATCAAAAGGGCCTTTCCACAAATATCTCCGCAGATTAAGGTTCAATCTGAATTTTCAGTTCAATCATGCAAAGAAATGGCATTGATACTTTCGTTGTACATATTTTAATGCATATTTCGCTTATGATACTTTCAGGCAGGTTGAAGAAGATAATCTTGGCTTAGAAACTTCAGCAAAACTCAAATTTGTTTTACAGCAACGATTTCTTTGTTTTGATTTTTAGTTTCTTGCGTGCTGATAATATATAGTTCAAGAATTGTCGACTTATGCTCCATTGAAATGTACGACGCCCGTCTCACCAAATCATAGACCATTATTTTGAATAAATCACGAGTTTTTAGATACAAAATATTTATAAGAATCACTGTAAACTTATTTTTCCACGTTAAAGTGAATAACGATAGTGATAATTGGATTCTTCGTTATTTTGGATTAGTTGCGAGTTTTTCGATACGAACTACTCATATTAGTTACTATGAACTTATATATCTGCATAAAAGTGAATAAAGATAGTTATAAATGAATTCTTTATTAAGAAAAATCATTATGCTATACTATGTGGATGGATTATACAAATACGTTCAGAATTCAATTTATTATTAAGTTGTGGACTCTAACTATTTTCGATTAGGTCGTCGTAGGGGTTGAAAGGGGGTAGGAGGGTTCGGGGGACGGAGCTTCGCAAACCAAAATTTCATTAAAGATTGTTTAAGAATTTGTATTTTCGAAAAACTATATTAAGGAATTCGAGTCCTTGTAAAATTTAATCTTGACCTTATATATCTTATAAATAGGGAGCCATAATTATAGGTGTGAGATTTTCTTTTATAAATCATAGTAAATTGCTGCAGCTGTAGAAGATAACGTAGTCTCACATCGGACGAACCTCTATAAATTTCACGCATTCTTGAGTATTTATTTTTCTTTCTTCGAATTGATCACTCTAGATAGAATGGAATTAGAGTTTATAATTTTCAACATATACACGTAGAACATTGTAAGCCCCATTATCTTGTTAGTTGACATTAATTGCAAGCCACTTTTTTGATAACTCGTCTTGATATGGCTATATAACATTTGATAATAGCTTAGTGGATGGAGTTAAAGT
Organism: Fraxinus xanthoxyloides; assembly: GCA_903798325.1. Classification (NCBI taxonomy): domain Eukaryota; kingdom Viridiplantae; phylum Streptophyta; class Magnoliopsida; order Lamiales; family Oleaceae; genus Fraxinus; species Fraxinus xanthoxyloides. The sequence continues at coordinate 8,239 of CAIGRL010315425.1, forward strand.
ATAGCAAGATCAAATAGTGATAGATTCTCTGTACACGCATGGGATAACATTTTAAATTTAGGTAAGATTGCACTTAGGCAATGTTTGTTATGCTTAAGAAATTTATGGCAATATGATTAACAGTCTAAAAGTTCGTTAATTTAAGGATACATTGAAATCTTGGGCATCAAATATTCATTTGAGAAATATTGAAAGTAACAAAATTGAACTGTTTATTATGTATATGAAACATAATCATGAACGCATGATATTAATATAATTGTACCCTTAATTCTACGAAGAATTTATTAATCTTAATTTAGTAAAATAAATATAAATAATAAAATCAAAGTGTTATACCAAAAGAGGCACGCTACACCTTGGAGGCCACATGATTCAAGACGTGTATGTATCGCCTAGAAGAGTTACATGGGGCGGAAGCAACTACTACGACCTCGCAAGCACAATACAATTGTAACGCTCTAAATATGAGGATTAGGATTTGCTACAAAAACATGTTTCTTNAATATAATTGTACCCTTAATTCTACGAAGAATTTATTAATCTTAATTTAGTAAAATAAATATAAATAATAAAATCAAAGTGTTATACCAAAAGAGGCACGCTACACCTTGGAGGCCACATGATTCAAGACGTGTATGTATCGCCTAGAAGAGTTACATGGGGCGGAAGCAACTACTACGACCTCGCAAGCACAATACAATTGTAACGCTCTAAATATGAGGATTAGGATTTGCTACAAAAACATGTTTCTTAGGTTTTCGAAATTTGTGCTAAATTAAGCCCTCGTTTGACAACTATCATTTTGAAAAAAATAAAGTTTTGAATAATGATTTTTAGATTAATGTTCGGTTTAAACTGAAGTCGGGCCTAAGGATTAGCCTAAGAAACTGCCGCCTCAAGCCCAACTATGTGGGGAGCGCAGAAAAAATTATAGGTCAGTTAACATATCTTCAAATTTGTTGGTCACATATTATTTTTCAGTCATATATTGTCAAATTTTTAAGTCACAATTAAATATTTGATCACATATAACCAAATACTTTGTCACATACCACTGGCACTACCACTTCAATCACTTTTGACCACCCTCGCTTCGCCGTCGCCATCACCACCACGATCACCAACATCATCACCACCAATAAACCCACCACCACCACATTCAACCACACACTATCACCACCACCACCAACCAGATTCGAACCCACCACACACCACATCTGTACCACGCCGTCGCCACCACTGCACTCACAGCACCACCCAACAAAAAAACCACGTCACACCACAACCACCACCCAACAAAAAATCCTAAACCTGTCACCGCCACCACACCCTCACCCGTTGTGACGCAACTGCATACACGTCCATAGCACCCGTCGTGATGTTGCTATGAAAGCGTCGCACGATGGTGTCACAGCAATAAATATCCACCATCCCAACAGATGCTCCAAGCGATGGTCTTGAAGGATAAAATTTCAGATCGAGCTGTTGCTCTTCTGTTTTGATCGTCGTCGTGAGTTCGACGGTGAATTGTTGATGTGGAATGTGGTCTTCGACTGTGGGTGGTGGTCGACGGTAGGCGTTGGTCGACAGTGGATAGAGGGGAAATTTACAGAGAGAGGGAAAGGGAGGGGAGAGGAAGCGAGAGAGAGAGAGAGAGACGGAGGTGAGGGAGTTGAGAGTGATAAATTAGGGTTAATGTTCTAATATATTACCTGATTTTTTTAATAATCAAACTTGATCCCTAATTTTTGAATTTCAATATTTAAACACTTGAATTATGTAATTTGAAAAAGACCATTTGTACAGTCATTAGGAGGGCTGTAAGTGTACAGCCCTCTCTAATTAGTGTGGGACCCACTAATTAGAGAGGGCTGTACAATTACGGCCCTCCTAATGACTGTAAGTACAGCATTT
>CAIGRL010315500.1:0-25141 GCA_903798325.1 Fraxinus xanthoxyloides
ATAAGTTTATCGAAAAAAAAAATTAAATTTTAGCCCAGCCTAATATATTTTCTGGCTCCGCCCCTACCGTCAATAATTACGTAAGTAGCTCGATATGATGCTAAACTATTTATTGATATTAGAAAAAATCTTGTTTACAAGATTTGCTCTGTGAAGTTCATTGACTTTTGTAGATTGTTCTTACATGGCAACTCGAAAGATATTTTTAAAAACAAAAGTCGTGAATGTTCAAAAAAAATTCAATACGATGCTTCAACACATAATGTACGAACACCTAGGTGACCCCACAAAGATCTCATTAAACTTAAACCCAAAGAAGACCCCATAAAATTTATTGCATTATGTAAATGAAGGATTGAAATTGAAAGAAATTCGAATCTTGCAAAAGGAAAGTAATGTTAATTGGTGGAATCTTTAGCCCGGAAACAGTGATTGGCAGTTTGCTGGGGGGTTAATTTCACAGATAGTCAACGAAGTTTGTGAGAAATTTCCACTTGGTCCTTAAAGTATTTTTTTACTCATTAAGTTGCTAAAGCTAATTAATGTTACACCGGATGCGATGTGACACCGTTAAACTATGGACTAAGTTTTGTCGAATATGTTGCCAAACAAGCTGAATTTCAGTCAATTTCACAAATGCACTAAACTTTGTGTGAAATTTCAATGTGGTCCTTAAAATATTCTTCTGACCCTTTTGGTTACTAAAGTTAAATATTGTTATATTAAATGCCACTAGGCGGCTCATCCTACTTCGACACCTTTTAAATACACTTTTTGGGGGAAATTTGCACTTTTTTTCTTCAACCTTTGCAACTTGATACCAATTCAATTCTAAAGTATTTTTTAGAAATTCTAAAAAAGTAAACTTTGAATTGATCTCAATTTATCGTTTCGTACTCTTAATAGAGACATCCACCAAAGGAAGTGGAGATAATAATCTTTTATCATTCGTCTCAAGTAAGATTCAAAAGAACCAAATTAATCCTTATGAAAATCAAATATTTTGCACATTAATACACACATACATGGGTGGTTCAATTTAAGAAAAATGATTCTTTTTGGATTGCAAATCACGAGTAGTTTCTTAAAGTTTTCGTACTCAATGACAACAACTAAACACAAGGATTGTGCTCATTATAAGACTTATCTCAACACCGTATGTCACGAACTCATGACATCCATATGCTCGCGTTGTTGAAGACAACTCCATTTTTTGAGAGAGTTTTTAGGGGATATATCAAACCTTAGTAAGATTATTTACTTTACATTAAATTAAAACTTATACAATCGCTCGTAAACTTGTTCAACCCCTATCAATTTCTTTACATTTCATTCTTGCAAACATACTCACCATGTAGAATGCACAACTGATACCTCAATTGTTAAAGGCTAGAGTTTCTACCACATCTACTCCAGTAGCTCTTGTATTTTATTGTTAATGTTTGTCCACCAGGATGCTTTTGAAGTCATACGTGATCTTTATTTGAGTGCATTTAATTAGTTTACTGGAAATTCTCTTTACTCCCATTGTATTCTAGTTCAACGAGCGTGTCCAAAGTTGAGCCCTGAGATTTGACACGTTTCATATTCAAATGATGACATCATTTATTGTGTTAAAACAAAAAATCATGAGATGGCCAAAACGTTAATTTGACAAACAAATTCTTTTATACCCAAAAAAATAAAAAAAATAAAAAAAAAAAATCGCAAGGAAACTGAAACAACTAAAATCACCAACAAAAAAAGAAGACCTTCACACATAAATTCTCTCAATCTGCCCACTCGCCAATGACGTGGCAGCTCATCACCGCCTTTATCTCATTTATGCTCAAGCGCGTGTGATTAAAACCAGGGAGGCTCCGAAAAATCAAAACGACAGAGCTTTTAGAGAGAGAAACAAAGACTTTTTTAGAGAGAGAAACCGAGTAGACTTCGGATCGAAGAGCATAACGGCCCCTTCTTCTCTCCGCCACCGAAACCCTAAAAAATCAGACCTTTTCTTTTATTTTTATTTTTATTTTTATTTTTCCCAATCGTTTGATCTTCTGTTTCTGTTTATTATCATTATTATTTATTTAATTTTGAAAAGTAGATCTGCATATATCGAGTCTCTTTTGATTTAATTGTTGTGTATTTTCTTTTCGTAAATTGAGGATATTGAAGCCGTAGGTTTGAATTTTTCGTTTTCTAACTATAGGGTTTTTGAAACTCTAGCTTTGGAATATGGGTTATTTTAGGGTTCTTGAAGGTTGATTTGGTGAAGTTAGGGTTCATATATTACATGAATGGATTCGGGGACTTTAGGGGATTCAGATAAAGATTTGGATTCGAGACTGAGGGTTCGATGGAACGAAAATAGCAAAGTTTATACCCGAAGGGTCGTCAAGAAAGGCCAAAAAAACTGCATCAATTACGATTCTGCCACTACCACCGCTGCCGAGAATCCCGCCGCGGCCGAGGTTCCCTTCTCCACCGTTACCGCCGCCGCCTCCGCCGTCTCCACTCCGACGGTTATCGCAGGCTGTCCTACTGTGACAACCGCTGACCACCGTAAGAGCTGTGACAATGTTGTGACAGGGTTTTCGAGAACCCCGGGGGGTGAGGATGTAGATTCTTCACCGCAGAGGCTGCAAGAGCAGTACCCTCATCAAGAATGGAAGTCTTCGAAAACCCTAGTGTCCAAAGTTGCAGATGCTTCTCAGCAGCAGCAAGGACAACCACCGCATCAAGAACAAATGCCCCTGTCCATTCTGTCAGAAGATGCTTCTAGGCAGAATCAAGTGAAAGAAGGCAGTGTCAGCCAAGCTGCTGAGCCACAGAGTGTCAAAGAATTATCGTCACTACCCAGTGGGAAAAAGGTCAACAATTTGAAAGAATTATCACCACTGGGCAATGCAAATGAACTGCCACAAAAAATTGGGCATGGGCTGGAGAGTTCGAAAGAATCATCACCACAGCCCAGCACGAATGAGCTGCCAAATTGTAGGGAAAATTCAATGGCACAGCTGCCCAGTGGGTACGAGCTGCAGAATGGTAGAGAAGAAACCCTAGTCCGCTCTACCTTGCCCAGTGGAAACAGGCCAGGAACTGTAAACGGTAACGGGAAACCCCTGGTAGTAAACAGGATTGATGATAGGATTAGATTTAATTTATCGGAAGCAACACCAAGGGATGAAATTAGAGATCTTAAAAAGAAGCTAGAGGGCGAGCTCGAGCAGGTTAGGATGTTATTTAAGCAGCTAGAAGCCAAGGATGCTAGTATTAACAGTAGTATTATTAGCAGTAATAATATTTTGACTGGCAGTGTTGGTGCTAATTTGGGTGGGCATATTCAACCTCAACCTCAGTATGTGAGAAATGATGCGGTAGAGAAGAGAGTGCTATTGAGACTGAATTCAGAGGTGGGTTCCATGGGGCATCTAGCAACCAGGCCGATGGGGTTAGCAAGGGTGAATTCTGATGTGGGTGCGACACGGTACATGAAATCAAGGCCGTACAGTAGGCAACTAAGTGTTGCAGTAATGGAAAACAATCCTAGGGTTGGTGAATTTGTCGAGAAGGAAAAAAGGACTCCCAAGGCAAATCAGTATTACAGGAATTCGGAGTTTCTTTTGGGGAAGGATAGATTGCCTCCTGAAAGTAATAAGAGATTAAAGACAAATAATAAGAGGAAATTTGGTGGACATGGATTTGGCTTTGGTTTCGCGATGGATAAGAACATGCATCAGGTGTTTAGGAGTTGCAGCAACTTGCTTCAGAGGTTGATGAAGCACAAACATGGATGGGTGTTTAATGAGCCAGTGAATGCCAAGGCACTGGGATTGCGTGATTACCATGATATCATTAAGCATCCTATGGATTTGGGTACAATTAAGAATAGACTGTCGCAAAATTGGTACAAGTCTCCGAGGGAATTTGCGGAGGATGTGAGACTTGTGTTTCGGAATGCAATGACGTACAATCCAAGAGGGCAGGATGTCCACGTTATGGCTGAACAATTATCGGAGATCTTTGAAGAGCGGTGGGCAGTTATAGAGGCGGAGTATAATCATTATTGGAAGTACCGAATGTATCATGATGTGGGGTTGCCCACTCCCACTTCAAGAAAGGCTCCACCTCAGCCTCATTTTGCTCCCCATGACTTTTCCTCTGCTCCTGCTTCCGCTTCTTTTCCTGCCCATGCTCTATCTGCTCCACAGATGATGACTTTGGATAGGTCGGAGTCCATGGCTACACCTATGACTCTTGATCCTAAAGTTCAACGAACTCATGTTGGTCGGATGCCTGTTCCAAAGAAACCTAAGGCAAAGGATCCCCATAAGAGGGACATGACTTATGAGGAGAAGCAACGACTTAGCAAAAATCTTCAGAGCTTACCTTCTGAGAAGCTCGACGCACTTATTCAAATCATTAAGAAGAGGAACACTTCTGTGTCTCAAAATGATAACGAGATTGAGGTGGACATTGACACCGTTGATACGGAAACCTTGTGGGAACTTGATAGGTTTGTGACTAATTTCAAGAAGAGCTTGAGCAAGTACAAAAGAAAAGCGGAACTTGCTCTTCAAGCTAGAGCAGGAGCTAATTTGACTGTTCCAGAGATGGTAAGAGTTTGATTTATATTTTCTGTAGTTTTTGGAATTCAAAGTCAATGCACATAATGTAATTCATCATATTGCAGGCTACAATCCCAGCATTGGCAGAGGTTCCTATAGAAAGTGGACCAGGTGGTAATTTACTTCTACGATATTGATATTCTAGAGAGGTTATTTTGCATGCATAGATTACCATAACTGACCTTCGAATTTCTCATTTTTTGAAGCAGTTGGAAACAGCTCTGCTCCTCCTATTCAAGTTGAAAAGCTGGGGTATAATCCGAGTAAGTCCAGTAGTTCAAGCAGTTCTAGCAGTGATTCTGGATCATCTTCGAGCGGTAAATGATTTTTCTCTCGTTCATATATTAAACAAAGCAACAAAAATGAGAATAATAATAGTCAAAATAGAGCATAATTTGAAAAAATTCCCTAAATAACTTGAAAACCTAAAGCCAAGAAAAAAAATTAACAAATTAAATTGGAGAACTCAAAAACCTTAGCATTCCCTGCCTCCAGCTTAGACCAAAGCTCTTCCATCCCGACCTTAAAATCAATGAGATATGTGTGTATATGGCAAGATATATAGTCAAGAAAAGGAGAAGTTACCGCGAAGAGAAGGAATTTTCTGCTTGCTGCCAAACCCTAATAGGTGAATATGTAAGTGTATATGGGGGTGGATCCTTGTCTTCGGAGTAGTGGATGCAGATTTTTGGGGGGTCACCGGAGAAAAAGTGAAGGATATGTCTGATAAACCGAATAAAATCAGAAATCGGTGTGTCAGCGTGAGAAGAAACCCCAGATTTTAAAGAAGGGTCCCAATTTGGGGAGGGAACAGAGAGAAGATACCAGGGAGAAAATGAAGAGGACGACAATAAATAACTGAATGGAGAGAGAGAGAGAGTTAACGTGGCATGTAGTTCTGGAAGAAATGGATGGTAAGGATCTTGATGGTGTCAGATAGAAAATAAGGTCGTCATCGTGTGTAGAACCCAAGAAAAACTACATACTTCCAAATGCGGGAGGTCAAAAAAATATAGAAGACGTCATAATTTACGTCAGCAAATCACTATTGTTTTCGACGACCATGTGAACAGTAACACTTTTATGGCTCTTTTTATTTTTCAAGGATACCACGCAACCCTTTATATTCACTTGTACCGATATGATTCATTATGTGGTCCATGTTTGGGTGGGATATTAAGCAGGTGGGCTCATAAGATTGCACATCTCTCCTTGTAAATAAGCTTATAAGCCCTCCCAAACATGCTAGATCATGTTGATATCTTTGTTATCATCATTACTATCTTCTGACTGATTCAATCTGTTATTTAACGTCGGCGCAGATTCCGATAGTGATAGCTCCTCTGCCGATGGGTCAGATGAAGAGCATTGATCTAGCATGTGAATGGATTTTCTTAAGGTAAAGGTAAAGGTGTTTGCATTATAATTAAATTTTTTCTTCTTCAGTCATACGTCACATGCATTGAGCTTTGCTTGTAAATGGATCGGATATGGATCGGATCTGTCGATGTTCGATCCGATAAGAATAATTATTCGATCCGATCCGATAATCCAACGGGTATTTGATTGTTAAATTCATATCCAATTTGCTATGTTATTGGATATCTGATTCGATAATTTGATCCGAAATCAAATAAATTAGGAAAATAAAATAAATGTTGAAATTAACTTAATCTTTTTTCCCAATTCTTAAACGGGTTTAATAATTATAATTTTTTAAACTTTTAGCCAATCGGATTGAAAGGCACCAAAAGTTGTTCACCCATTTATTCACACTCTTATTTATAGAGGATATCTTCAAATATTTTGTTATAAACTTTAGATGTAGGATAAGAATTCATTTGGTTTGGTTATGGTATATTGTACTTTTGGTTTGATTGCAGTGTATTGTAATATTAAATAAAGTTGTTTATATTTTATTAAATTAATTTTTTTCCTATCTTTTACTAATAAAAAAAATTTAAAACACTAAATATTTCAATTAACACCATTATACTATAAGAATGATTAAGAATTAAAAATAATATTAAAATAAGAAAAAAAAATTTCACACTTTTTTATGCTTAGCCTGAAACCTCCACATCTCACCTCGCCTCGCATTACGCTTTTAAGAACACTGTGTACACATGGATTGATTTTCTTATTTTTTTCATGATTTGAATTTGATGGCTTTTTTGTTCTAAATTTCTTTACTCTCATTTATCTATTTTAATGACATAACATGCCATAAAATATATTTAACCGACTCAACTATTTATAGTAAATCGGATCATGTTATCGGATTGGATTGATCTATATATGTATTTGATTCATTTAGTTAACGGATTATTGGATTCGGATCTTGATCGGATTTTCGGACTGAGTTCTTAAATCCATCTCTCATTAATTTCATCGGATTTGGATTTGATTCGGATCAAAATCCAATCCATTGACAGACCTAGTTACACCGCCTCCAGAGTTCTTTTGTTTGCAATTTCTACAGCTCACCGGCTTAAATTTATTTGTTTTGTTGTTGTGTTCCATAGCTCCTCCTCTCTTTTTTGATATATTCCAGCAGTGGTGCCAAGTCGTGCTTTTTAATCATTCTCCTTTACCAAACAACCTAGTGGGCTTCATTAAAGAATGTTTCCATGTTCACAGCTTTGTCAATAGGTGGAATCTGACATGCCATTGTATCTCGATTGAATTTTATTCTTACACTGCTCTTATTGTTGAGAAATGGTTTTGTTCTGACCTATAAGTTTATCTGATTGATTCACAAGCGAGTTTACATTTTATGTTCAAATCTAAAAGAAAGAGGTTTCGGAGTCAATGGTTATGATGATTGATAGGTCTCGCCATGCTCCTGCAAACTAGCATTTCACGGCTTTCTCCATTTGATCATTAGCCTCCTAAAAAGGGGAAAGCGAAACCAAAAAGGGAATAAAATCAATTAAAATATCCCCATAAAGATCCATTTTTAATTATTACCATCTTGAAGTTACTTTTTTAATGGTGTGCATGGTTCGTGGAGAAATGTTTTCATATATTTTATTTCCCTTGGTTTTGACTCTTAGACACAAGGTTTCTTTTAGTCATATCATCTTTTGATCTACATGATTTAAATGGTGGGGGGAATGGGGAATGTTGATATACTGTCCAAAACTTCAGATAATAACTCAATGATACTGCTCGAGGGTTAAAAACACTGCTAATCACTCTCCGTCCATCTCCTTTTGTTGAATTAATGAAGAAGTTGACTTGGCTAACAGAATATATGATGTGACATGGAAAATCTGTCCATGCATCGTTTTATGGTCCAGTTGGGCAAAAATGCATCTTGTTGGACTTAGCGTGCTTTTAACGTGTTTCCCACAAAAATAAAAAACAAGCGAACGTATAATAAAAATATAAATGGATTTTGCCTAGCTAACGATAATGTTTTCTATGCCACATCATAGTTTCTTTTAGCCATGTACTGTTTACATTAATTCAGTTGAGAGAGTGCTTAAAGTGACAAGAATGGAAGTCCCAGTTAATAATTTAGAACTATAAAAATTACTCTGGATTTTGTTCTATTTATTGTTCCATGCTTTGTTAAATATATTACAAGGCCAAAAACTGAGTTTTATCGAATATTGTAATGTTGCAGGACATCTCCATAGGATGAGCTTTATCTGATCTGAAAAATTATTTTTGTTATGCCTCTGCAAATGATGGTTTCCAGACCCTTCAGAGGCAGCAGGCGGGGGAGTGCAGGTGGATGCATTGTGTTTGATGGGTTAGGTGTATGACTTGGAGCTTGCTATCATTCGTAGCTTATTTGAACTTGTAGGTTCTATATTTAAGGCGGTTTCTTTTGTTAAGAAGAATGTGTATTTTGAATGGTTATATAGAACTTTGCAAATGTAAATTGCCGTGATGTGTACCAATTCTAGTTATACAAGGCTTGTGGTAGGATTTTCATGTGGTAACATTTGGCGGTGACAAAACTTTTGAGGTTGGTAGAATATGAAAATCATGTAAGTATGGTAGGAGTAGCTCAGTTGTAATGCTTTTTTTTTTGCCCCCCGGAAGTAATGTTGCACATTGTATCGGTCCGTGATTTCAAAATGGGAAAAATAGAGTAGTGTGTACAGAGCTCTTAACCTACCAGTGTAGTGCTTGATTTTCATGTCTCTTAAGTTAAAATTTGGGTATAGAGGCTTCGTAGATTTTGGCCAGGGCATTGTTGTGGCTATTGATTCCCTTGTACAGTTCCTTGTTATGAATTACTTTGTAGGTGGCATGGACATCTGACGACAGTGATGTCTAATAAATAGAGAGATTAAAGTCCAAAATTGATTTGTTAGACATCAAAGTCCAAAATTGATTTCCATTGCATTCTTTGAATTGATATGTTGGTGTCATTTATATTCTTAAAATGAAAACAAAACAATATTTAAATCTCGATAGGAAATGCATCTGGAAAGGAAATATATGTTTTGTTGAGTCACTCCATTTAATATATTTCTGAATCCTGATGAAGGTTTAAAAGACGTTCATTTTGTTATTTGCCAAGTCCGATTGACAAAAGTCCCTGTTAGCATTCATTGTAGAATTATTTTTTGAAAATGGCTATTTTACTTGTAGCAAAATTTTAAGTAATTGACAGCTGGGTGATTGCCTTTTTTCGACCCTTACTATTCAACTTGAGAACTGATATGAATAAATATACGAGAAGCCTTTTGAACCACGTTCTACTTAGTTTCTGTTTGTCTTTCATTCTTTCAAAAAAATTTATTTATACATTAAATATTTGCATAATAAAATATTCTGCATGTAAGGGGGTGTGGTTATAATTCTACATTTCATCAAGTTTTGCATTAGAGAAGCTCTTAATGGCATGTCACAAGTCTCTTTTAGAAGAATTAAGATTAAAGTAGCGATTGGAATTGATTTGATGCGATCATGGCCAACAAAGAATTGAGGTTCTTGTTCTATAAAAGGGATTTAGGATTTTGATTAGTAGTAGATTATAGATTATTCTTGTTTATCAATTCAGAGTTTGTTTGACTTATATTTTTTAAGTAATTTCATAGAACATATGATTAAAAAGTTAAAAAATAAATAAATATACCAGGACAGGTTAAAAAAAAATTGTTTTCACCAAAATTTGATCGTTTTGAAGAGAAAATTTCCATTGCTAGTGCCCAACGGGACTGACGTTGCAAAATAAAGGGCCGAGGACTATCTAAATTCTTTCAAAAATACTGGGATCAGGTTATTACAAGTGCTATAGAATTTTTCTTTGAAAAAAGCAGTCTTTTCAGTTTTTGTTTATATTAACTGAACAGAACATATTCTACTTGACCCCAGTTTTTTGTCGTTGACAGGAGAAAAGGTAGTGGAAAAGGAGAATATGCAACTTGATGTTCTTTTGCATCCTATCCAAATCCAACACTAAAGTAAAAGAATAATCTATGATACGGATTAGCAATTTCTTTCAGAGAATAAATATAGAAATTTCAAGTGTAAAATAAGAAAAACTTGATCAACCATTCACACTTTTATGTGTAGCTTGATAGTTAGTGTATGTTAGGGATATCTTGTCTGTCTTTTCGTTTGTAGAAGAGATGTTGAGGATGAAGCCACGTTGAGCCAACTTCATCTAACATTTGCTGTAATCAGACAGTATTTCTACAAAATTAGCTCAAAAGCAACTTCCAGCTTTTCAAATGGTCTGCCAAACGGACCTTGGATATACTAACTATTTAACACAAATCCTTACATTACAATCAGTCAAAATCTTATATATTGAAGTACATACTACTACAAATCAAACTTATCATCAAAATTAGCACAATGAACACATAAAAGTACATGGAAAATGTATATTATCCGTTTTCTTTCTTGTTATTTTGATTGAAAATAATTTTTCTTCTGCAAGAATGGCTGAATATAATTAAAAGGTACAATCTTGAATTAACATGAAGAGAACGAAATACCAATTAGCATAGAACCAGAGCATAAAACCATCTAGTCGACCACAAACAACAAAGCTGCAAACTCTACAGACGTGTCACCCACAAAACAACGAACATACATATGAAGTGTGTAGCAAGCAAACTCGATAAAATGGATCAATTTGACCAAAAGATGTAAATGTACTTCTACTGTACAAGTTTTAGTTTCTTTGTACATAACTCAACGTGGTAAACCAGAACGTCCGAAAATAAAGAAGAAACATCCATAGAAATGCATCAAGCAGTAGCAGAATAGAGCGTATTTAGAATTTCCCGTGGTAAAGACATTATTCAATTGCGTTAAATTTGAACTACTGAATTGGAAGTGTAGACAGAACTTATTTACTCTAAGAAATGAGATGAAGAGGCTCATAATTTACTTAATTCCGCAAAGCGACCATTGGTCTTATTTACAGAAGCTCCCAATCAGACTCGGGCGTCTCTTGTGATGGTGATCTCGGCAAGAGAGAATATGCACTGGGTGTAGAGGGCAAAGAACTTGATTCAGAATGTTGCCATAATTCTTTATCAACATCTCCATACAATATTGCCAAGTGTTCATATTCCTTGATTAATCTCTTGTGTGAACCGAAAGCATTCTTAATCAATTTCTACAAATGAAACAAACAAGGTGTTTGAATAAATTGGTTGCAATTTCGACAAATGAAACAAACAAGGCGTTTGAATAAATTGGTTGGCTTGATCACGATTGTTCAAATTAGGCTCATGACTGGACGACCACCAATCATCTAGTGGTGCAGAGAATGTGAGTCAGTCAATATAAATGAACAGGAATGAATTATTTGTGATTGCAGTTAATGAAAACGGAGTGCAATGAAATGTTACCTTGTAATATCTGAAATTTCTCCCTCTGTAAGAAGCACCATAGACAGACTTAGCATTCAAAAGGGCACTTTCATCAAGCTCTACCTTATCAGAGAGATCGACTGTTGCCATGTTAGGGTCTGAACCACTAACTTTGCAAAAGTTACCTGCGCAATGTGTGTCAACAACAGTAAATCCAGATGAGTGTCTTTAAGAATGATATATATAAGAATAGCAAGGGCAACTCAATAAATAAACTACAGAATCCAATGGTCAGTGTAAAATATTATTGACTAAGGTGTATTTTTGAAGGATTATATCATACGCCAACGGTACCAGAGATCAATGACTATTTTGATAGTGTAAAGAAGTACTAAATTCATTCTTTTCTATTTTTATTACATGCACATAACCATCCAGCAGAAACAAGCAGGCAAAACTGAACCTTAATCATCTTCATAAACCACATGCCATCATAAAATTAGTAAACATTAAGTTGAAAATATATAAAATATTAGGTATTCGCAAAAATACAAATATACCAATTTCTGCAGGAGAAATGAGCAAATTGGATTGAAGACTGTCACCGTATAGTTCTTGCCTACTTCCAGATGGTTCGAACACAGAAACTGATCCATGAGTCGTGGAAGTATTAACATCTGCAAAGTAGAAAAAGGTTAGAGGTTAAGAAGCTTTCTATTAGGGAAGAAAGAGTTACAAGGAGCGGACGTAGAGAAAGGGGAGAAAACTGTAACGCAAGCATATAAAAAGGAAAATATTATACAGTTCCAAGGAAGGAGCTAGAAAATCAGAAATACCAACATTTTATTCAAAGAAAGAATCAGTACCAGAAAATGCAGGAATAAAATTTGGAGTCTTCATTTCACATGCTGCAGTAATTAACGATACAGAACATTTTTGGTCGTCGGATTTATCAGAAATGCAATCGATAGAATCAACAAGAGGGTCAAATATATCGTCAGTCTTCTGAACCAAATCTGCCAATGTTAACTCCGAAAAATTACAGGACTCAGGGGACGCAGAACAACTTGAAGAGATAACACCATTATCCACTTCTTTGTTCTCACAAGAAAAGGTTGAAACCACAATTTCAGGTGACTGGACGGTGCTTGACGCATTGAAACACTCATCTACAGTTGAAAAATTATCAGAAAGAGAACCATCTTTTTCTGAGGTTCTGCAGTCTGCATCATCAGCTGAAGAAGTTGATGAATTTATTGGAGGAACACTACATTTTTCACCTTTATCAACTGAAACTCCTTGTGGTACAGATGAACTCCCATCTTCATCAAAATTTGAATTTTCAACTTCTGGCAAGTCAAGTTCAGGTTGCTGGATGGTGCTTGATGCATTGAAACACTCAACTTCAGTTGAAAGGTTATGAGAAAGAGGACTATCTTTTTCTGAGGTTCTGCAATCTGCATCATCAGCTGAAGACGATGATGAATCCATTACCTGAACATTATACTTTTGACCTTGAACTGCTTGTGGTACAGATAACCTCCCATCTTCGTCAAAATTTGAATCTTCAACTTCTGGCAAGTCAAGTTCAGGTGGCAGGACGGTGCTCGAAGCATTGAAACGCTCAACTTCAGTTGAAAGGTTATCAGAAAGAGGCTTCTCTTTTTCTGGGGTTCTGCAATCTACGTCATCAGCTGAAGATGATGATGAATCTATTACCGGAACATTATCCTCATGACCATCAACTGAAACAGCTTGTGGTGCAGATAAACTTCTATCGTCATCAAAATTTGAATCTTCAATTTCTGGCAAGTCAAGTTCAAAATCCCAGCCTGTGCTTGATATATCAGAACTGCACTCTATATCATCTGAAAATCTTTTACTAAAGATCCCTTCTTTTGGGAAAGTTATAAGCCTTGCCTTGTGAACTGGAGGTGTTAGTGAAGAAATCATGGACAGCGTGGTATTGTTATGATCTCCACTCGTATCCCTTGTCTCCACAACCAACTTATCTAAGTTATTGGAGATTATACCATCACCATCTTGTTCCAAGGGCAAATCAGTTTCTGCTTCTTCACAAGGATCTGCAGAAGGCATAGTAGTACATTGCACTGAATGGTCAAGTTTGCTTGGCATCAATGTATTGCTGTTTCTCTGAGTGTCAACAGAACCCTGTTGCATAGACCACTCTTCGGAAATCACAGTATCCTCTAATGGTGGAAGTATATCTTGGACCACATTGGAGTAAAATCTTTTAACGCCTGAACCAACACTCTGCACTTGGTTCTCAACATATTTAACTGTTTCCTGTACAATTAACTAATTTAGACAATGAGAATAATATTCTACACCTGGAATGACAAATTTCTACCAACAAGTCTAAAAATAACTATACTCTTCACTCGCTTAAGCGAACTCAAGCTGCCATTTTCCAGACACAACATTGTTTGTCCATCCTTGTCCATGCAAATATAGTATGTCAGCATGACTTAGAGCAAAAGATATAAAAAACATTACCTTGTTTATAAAACCATCAACCTCATTACACATGGACTCGAACCTGTGACATATGTTCCCAACCCACGTTTTACCTTTGTTTTTTAAATCCATTGGAACATATATTATGTGGCCAAATGATCAAGACAACTCATCACTAAAATGAAACACAATTCCAGATGATCACAGATGATCGAACCTGCATACATTCACATATGATGTCATAAGAATAGCGTATACAGAAACTCTATTTTACAGTAAAGGAAAATGAGTTTTTTTTTAGCAATAACTTCATAAGACGTTGCGCGCTGATTTTTTTGTAAGTTTTCACTTATTGTCTAGGGTAATAAGAATAAATTCCAAGATATTTCACAGAGAACTTGTAATGCCATGAAATTCAGGGCATATATAGAGGCACACAAGAAAATTTACTAATTCTTTTTAATAAAATGAAAACACCATTTTTTAACAAAATTGCAGAAAAATGAAGGCATAGTAAGATCAGCAGGGTCCACAAGAAGAAATCCTTAGAGCATGTTTCACTAAGCTTTGGAAAAATAGAAGTACTTTTCCAGAAAATAAGTGAAGACTTTACTCTTAGAAAAATGTTTTTGAAATCTTAGTACGCAGTATAACTTCAGAAGAAACTCAAAGCATATTTGAGAGATAGGATAACTTCTAAGCTTAACCAATCATGACTTAAGGCATTAACATACAAGCAAACAATGTTACCTAAAACGATGGACATGCAAGAAATACATTTATAACATTAAATAGAACAAATATTTTTCATTCAGCCCTTGATAAAAACTAAAAAACACTATTATAGGTCCAATAATTAGAGTCCAAAAGGGCAAAACCGGCACACAGCCGAATTAAATTATCAAATTCAATAGCCATCATTAAAGCAAAGCAGACTAAATTATGAAAATTAAGGCTACTAAAAAATCTAAATCAGAATTCAGGAAATTCTGAGCTTTCGACGACGTATAAACATGCAAGGCCCGTTTTTTTTTTTATCAACTAGCTTCAGAAGAAAAGAGTACGTTAATCAACCTCTAAATAACTTACTGAATTTTCTAACAGCTTCTTCCCCCTCCTTTAAAGCCCAAAGTCAAAATTTTACAACGAAACAAAAGATTTCACTTCATCCGGCCACAAATATGTCTATGATCACAGATAGAATTTGAAGAAAAAAAATAAGAGACTTCAAAGAAAACTGCAAAAAAACTAACGCTTTTGACTTCTAAATAAGGAAGATAAACTCTGATCGGGAAACATAAAGAGAAAGACGACTTACTGGAGATGCGCCGGAAGAAAGGGCTCAGGCGGGGGCGAATGCAAAAAGGTCTTTTAATCTACGCCAAGAGCAGAGAATACATGCTATAATACGCAGAGTGTGCATTATTTACACACGTGCAAGGTTTTATGTGTAGGGTTTATACAGAGTGCATTTTAGTGAAATAGAGGCATTGGGACTATTTTGGGAATAGGAGTCTATCAAATGTAGTCCTTTAACCATTTTTCTTTTATTACTATTTAGTATAATTAAAAATTTTATAAATAATTGAATATTTCATTAAGCCCCTGTTTGGTACCCATTATTTTTAAACAAAAAAAAAGTTTTGTATAATATTTTTAGAATAATGTGAGTAAAAAAAAGAGTTTCAAATTTAGTGAATTTAGCGAAAATAATTTTAAAACAATGGACATCAAACAAAGTTAAGAAGATTCCACAAATTGAAGGGTCGACGTAGCCATCACAGATGACCTGTGAGGGACGCTTTGAAATACCCGCAATTTCATAAGTATCAAAAATTTATGTATTCATATTTTAAAATTGTGACATTATATCTCCGACTAACAAGAAAAACAATTGTTTAAACGTTAAATGACTGCATGATACTCTCATAATGTCAATGATCGATTGAAACGAAATGATATTTTTTCTTGAATACGATTGGATTTCTAAATGAAAATTGAATTCACCTTCTAGTTAATTTAAAATGAATAAGTTCCTTTCGGACAATTTCACCTTTTACAAAATATTGAGACCTTTATTAAATTTATCCTGAATGAAACTCGATTTTATATCTCGAAATATTTTTTTATCAACCAATAATAAATTTTTAATATCTTTAAATCGTTGAGATGGACACGACAAAAATCTTTAATGAATATTTAATGCTACAGGACCTTCAGTCACTCCAATACTTGACTTTTATTTTCACAATCATGAATAATTAATGCATACCTCAATATTATTTAATATCATTTATGCTACAACACCCAATCTAAGTGACACTCTACGACGTAAATTAAATGATTTATTTAATACCACTATGAAACATTGCTTCAATTGGTGTTATTATAAGTTTAACATTACTCTTATCAAATTGGGATTCGACTACGACCCAAAAAGTTTGGATTAACACATCGAGCATCAAACTAAACACTAATATTTGGTTCGTAAATTAGTATATTAAACAAAATTTCAATTTTCTTTCCTTATTTTTAAATACTACATACATGTGAATTCGCAAAAGCACAAGACATCATTCCTTGTTTAGTACATTACGCTGAATCAAAATATGTTTGGTATGTTTGGTAGAACGAATTGGATAGTACCGATGGTATGCATCCATTATGAGGTTTGAGAAAATTCATAGTAGCTGTTCAAATTGTTAAAAGACAACACTGTACAATTTTATTTTATTTTTGTTCTTAAAAATTAGTACATAGCAACAGTTTCATACATGAATGCAAGACTCGGACAAATTTAGCCTAATTTTCGAAGCAACTGCCAAAACACAGATAAGAACATTAGCATATATTTAGAGCATAAAACCCACTCGCGCAAGCATTAACTGTACTTTCATAGAGCAATGCCAAGAGTTCGAGCAAAACCACGGAGTAACCCGACCACATGAGCGTAAAATCAACCAAACTATATGAAAAGCAATTACGCGCTCGAGCAAGCTACCATGAGATAAAATATCTTCTTTATACAGAGATTCAATTCAAAATTCTTATATGTCCCCAAGGTTCAACATGAAAATAATTTCATACGTTTTCCCCGTCTTTGTCCGTGTCAAATAAACAATTAAAAATACCTCTTTTTGAGATCAGGTTTGAGTCAAATAGAAGAAATTTGAATTACTTCTTTTTACACAATTTCAGAAACCTAAGGACTCAATCATATGGAATGTAAAATATAGGATTTCCAATCCTAGCAAGGATGCAAAAACAGACACTAGCATACAACTCAACAAACAATACGACTCGCTCCCACCACCCTAGCTTAGATATAAAACAATATGGCTAATGCCAGTAAACAGATATAGGCATAACTCCAAACTTGCACAGTTGCCAGAACAGCAATTTTAGTAAGTATATCTAACAATAATGGCCCATTTAAGTTTAACTGAGCATGTAAAGAGAGAAAAGATCCCAAGGAAGCAAGCACGCGGTAAGGGGAATAAAAGAGGAAAATATTTGATAAACAAACCTTTATGGGACTGAAACTATTGTTATTTCAAACAGTATTACCATAAAAACATCCAGCATTTTTAAGTTTTAGTAGGATGCAAACCAACCTGAATGAAACATCTTCATGATAAGCTATGAAGATATACAAGTGAAAGGGCATTGGCACAAGTAATATCTAATTAAAAACCAAAAGAACATCACGAACAACTCACGCCCAGTTTATTCACGAGCACCTCCGTGCAAAGTGACAATAGATTTATTCTCAACAATACAAGACTCACAAACATGGTAATAAGAAGAGTTGGGAATGTTGTTCCTAGGGGCCAGTTTAGAAAAGCATTTTCAGCCTATAACTGATACTAAGACCCAGTTTGGTACGGATTAAAATCAGATTTTAATCTAAGTCAAAGTCAAACAATCAATATTAACCACATCTTTCATAGGTCTTACATCTTTTCAACCATACATTTCAAAAACTTTCATCACAATATACTAAAAATCTAATTTTAATCCTCACCAAACACCCACTAATTATAAAGTTTCTCAATAACCAATCTCTTCTTGGTACAAAATCAATTCTAATAGGCAATAATTAGATATTTCAGCCTCTAGAATAAAGGGTTTTGAATACATCTAATAAAATTTAATACAAATTTATCAGTGTTAACGGAATTAGATAGATCATATGGAAGGGATGCAAGAAAATCTGCAAAGGGAATTGTCTAGATTCTTGGAGAAAACTGTGTGTCAAACAGCTGTGCTTCTCGAGAGAAGTTCTAAACTGAAAATTGATCCATAAAAAATGAAAAGCTCATTTATCAGGGGTTGTGCGGGACCTTGAAGATGAACAAGACAATGATGCTGATGATAAATCACTGAGATTCTCACAAAGACAGGATTCCGACAACAAAATATGTCTCTCTTTGAAGGATCAGAAGTCTCAAAAATTTAAAGTTCAGTTCATTTGAGAAACTCACATACATCTAAGAGTAATATTTTCAATGAGGTAATTGCAAATGAAGAAACACTTTGTCAAAGGAAGGATGTGATACATAATTAGCCCCTGTTTGGTGTAGATTAAAATATTAAGTCAAAAGTTAATAATTGATTTTAACCAAAACTCACAACTCCTCAACCACACATTTCATCAACTTTCATCAAAATCTACTAAAAATCTAATTTTAATCTCCATCCAATAGAGGCTTAATAAATTTTCCAGCTCTCAGAGTGAGGAAACGCAGTTATTTCATGGCCCGAGTGTATTACTAATCTTACAAGTAATATTACAAGTGTGTATGTTGGTTTACCAGTAGGCAGCTCTAAAAGACTCTCTCTCTCTACCATAACAATGTATAGGACTTCAAACAGTTGGGGGCTAACGGCAAAAAGTTTCATACTTTTCTTTTCTTAATCTTCTCAATTTAATTTTGAAAACACAGGATACAGCCTCCAAAAGAAAAACCAGTCAAGGAAGCTGGCTATGTAACCCAAGAGGCAACGGTTCCTGACGGAACATAAATCTACAAAGAAACAACTAGAAATAATACAGGCATAATAATGCTACCACTTTATAAAGCAGAATTTTAGACTCACGCCAACAAAAAGATATAAATAATAAACCCAAACGAAAGGTTCAAGCACCAGAAGCACCAAGAAAGATACATAAAAATTTAAAGCATACCACAGTCAAAGCCAGTAGCAATGATACTACCATCATACATAAACCAAGAAAAATGTCGATTGCTCATTAAAGGAAAATACCAATAGTACTTTTCTCCTTTTTTAGCTTTTCTTGCTAGAAAATCTAACACACTTTAACTACCAGCAATTAGAGAGGATGACATCTCAAGGCACATATGAAGTGAAGAAGAGGCCAAAGTACACAGCAAATCAAAACCATCAGGTTCATATTGTCTGCATGAGATCACCAGAACCACTTAAGGCAACTGCACCAACAAGCTGTTATAAACCTGAATCAAACATCCATTCACAACTCAATACATCATTCCACATACAACAGACAAATAGAGTTCAGACTAACCAAAAAATTCCAAGAAGATGCTAAAATTTGAGGTAAATTCTTCACCAATCGTAAGAATTAGAGTTTGTAAAATTATTAAAAAAATACGCTAATAAATTTAGAAAGCACGTGAAAAGATAAAGAACCAGACAGAAAATAAAAGAATTACTTGACCACTTAATCTTAAATGTTCAATAAAAAACATCTGATATATTATCAATTCACAAGATATGACCAATAGAGTCTTAACATTCTGTGCAGCAGCTCCCAGACAAGGATGGAGGTGGGTTACAGTAAGTTCAGCACATATATCACATGAATTCTTCAAAAGATTTCATTAAGGTATCTTCTACTAGCTGAATTGAACATCAAGTGTAGTGAGAAGTTGGCAAGACTTAGCTTAAGGCATATGACATAAGCAAACCAACACATCAGCAGCTGGTTGGATGAGCTGAGAAATAAGCAAAAGTTCCACACTAATACTCACACTAGAGCAAAAAAATTTGTAGGATCCTCCAAAAAAAGAAAGGTTGAGGTGATTTGGATGGAGCACAGGCCAAAACTCTTCACCCTCTCCCATCTAATCTCGACCTCCCACCTCAACCTCCTGACAGTACCCAGCTCCTGACAATACCAGCCTCAACCCGAATAATTGGTATCAAATAGGAAGCCAATAGCTGCTTTTTAGGAGGAAGGCAGTTTTCTATATATAATGTGCTTTAGAAGCCAAACATAAACAGTAGGGACATTTCTTTCATAAATCCAAAGAAAATCACATTCACAAAAGTTGTACAAGCCTCGTACAACAGGCTAGATGACAAATAGGTACACTAAAGATAATATAGCCCATGCTGGTTGCAAAATATTTTATTTTATTAGACATTTCAGAAGAGGTAGTCCGGAATTAAATGAAATAACAAAAAAAAAATATCATCGCGGCTGACCCCAAGTTTACCAAATTAAGAATTGGCTTCTTATGTCGTTGATTTCAAGGTTGAAACAATTTCTGCAAAGGTTACACAACGAATAAAGATGCAGCATAAATGGGTACTCAACACTTGAAAACATATGCACATATAATGAGCTAAAATATAACATTCTTTTATGTGTATTGTAAACATAAACATGTTATTAGTATCTAGAAGTATTGAAATGGAGCCAAGTGTCTGTGTGCATTAATGAACGTTATTTGTATCTAGAAGTACAGTCATGAATGTAGGTGGTTGTGCGGGAATGTGCAATGAGAAATACTAATACATTTCACATGTATGTGTCCGCATACAAATATCTACCAAACCTGCATGGACAATGCATCGCACATCCAAAGAATTTCTCAAAAAAGAAATGACAACTGCTGCAAAAATATTAACATCAAAAGTGCCTTATTCCCAACCAATTGCATTAAAATGCTGGATAACATTCCAAAATGCATTCCCTCAATCAAATGAAGCATCAGAGTTATATATATTAGGAGGCAATCTAACAAGTCAAATGTGTAACAGTGTATACAAGGAAAATCAACCAATCTGCACAGAAAAATGACAAAAGCACATGTCGTAGAATCAAATTTTTAAAACTTGATATCCTAAACAGGAAAAGTTTTCCAATGATGCAGTTCTACCATAAATTTAGAACTTAAGCAGCTCAATCAGTAACAATTCCAAAAAACATCATATGCATATGCAGTATACTATAATACATTACCCCCATAAGCACTACACAAACTAAAGAGACAAAAATGCACGGGCCCAAGCACAACAGAAAGATCATTGCCACATACTTTCCACTTTGGTTACCAAATGAAGTAATGAGTAACTATAAAGGCACAAACATTAAAAGACATGAACTGCTACAAAAGGGCCTGCATAATATGCATACATCAATTCTCTCACTTTGACACATCATTGCTTATGAGACTAGATGATAGCAAAATTAGCAGACCATGCATTTAGCATGTGAAAATTCTTAATGTAACTTAAAGTCATAACACAAGAAATGTATGGGCCAACTTTGGTTAGATCACACATAAAAATTATTGGCCAACTCCAGTACTTAGTCCCATCTAAATGTGTCCAAACTCGTCAAATCCACCACCATTCCACTTTCCTCTAGATTCCTGGTTTCTCACATATACGTCAACATGAGGCAGACTATCTGGGTCTTAATAAGATAGAATGAGCAGGTTCTCTAAACAATGCCTGCTAGTAGTTCATCAGCAAGTATATTTGCCATGACCAAACAAATAACCTATCTAGAGAAGAAGGCTTTGCTCAAACCTCCCCCTTCCATTCTACCAGAAAGAAATGAGAGAGGTGAAAGTAGTTGGCGTCATAATAACCAAAATTGAAGAGTTCTGGCTTGGACTACACCATAAGTTAATATTTTGTAATAGCATAAATATTTTTCTTGAGAAAAAACTAACTTCTCTCGTTTCAAATGTGTTTTGCTGCCAAAAAGTTTAATAAATGAAGAACTGCTCTTGACAGAGAATGCAATGATGAAGACTCGAGGCAACTTGTACTGCATCAGGAAAAAAAGAGGTTTCATTTGATTTCTACAACTGTTTAACATGCAGATGTTCTGCAAATGCATTATTAAGAGCAAGGAAATTAAGAAGAAACAATAAATTTATCGTTCCTGGATAACATGGCAGATAACTAGGTATGCAACAGCAAACAACCAATTCTTTGTTTGATTTCAAATAGATCATTAACTAATACAGCCATTTCAAACTGGCACCAAAAAGCATAAAACAACTTTTACCCCAGTCCCCAGATAAAACAGAGATAACATGCAGGCAACAACAAATCATAATTAATAACAATTTACTTTGACACCTCCAGATTACCTTATGTGCATCATATGAATGTATGAATCCTGTATCTCAAGCACATAACTAAGAGGTTTTGAACTCAAAAGTCGCAAATTAAACTTCCCTATAAAACTACACAAAATTAACTAAGTCTCACAAAAAAGCATAACAAATAGTTGTAACACAGGAAACCATGTTTGCTGATAAAAGCCAGTGTCACAAATCAGCAGCACACTGATGAAATCATAATAAGACAGAGATGTTAATTTTAATAGAAACTATAACCATGAAAGTCCAAGAGTAGAATGCACATCATGCAGAATCCAAAGTCATGTCCACAAAAAAACAGCAGATGAGCATATTGAAATAAAACATTAAGTTAATCAAGCACAGAGCATAACCTACAAACAACAATGATATGAATGGAGAGTATAATAGAGGTATGGAAGCTACCTTAGTAGTAAGGGTGCATCCCCTGGTACATTCCTCCAGGCGGAACCCTAGGCGCTGGTGATGTTCCTGCTGGCTGATTATGCTGGCTTTGATACCCACCAGATGACAAGCTGTACTGTGAACTCCGAGGATAATCTCCTGAACCTGTCCCAGCTGAGCTTGGTGGCAAACCATACAAGGATGACCCACGACCTGCACCACCCAATCCACTGCCAATACCACCCAGTACACCTCCGACTCCACCTTGTCCACCGCCCAGTCCACTTCCAACTCCACCTTGTCCACCGCCCAGTCCACCTCCAACTCCACCTGGTCCACCACCAGAAGCCCCCAATCCAGCTCTAACCCCACCATATCCATCACCAGCACTACCTAAACCACCACCAGCAATGCCCAGTCCATTATACCCAGTTGCACCAGGCCCAACAGAATTGGTGCCACCAGCATAAGGCCCACCCAATCCAGACCCATACCCACCACCACCACCCAAATTCATCCCAGCAGCTTGGCTTCCAACTGCTGGGATCGCCTGACCACCTACACCACCGCCAGCACCTAAAGGCCCTGAAAACCCAGTATACTGCCCACCAATCCCACCATACTGCCCACCCGGCATTGTTGACCCAATCCCATCTGCACTGCCCACCTGCTGAGCTCCGACAGGCCCAGCAGCCCCAATCCCTGGAGGTTTCCCTCTTTTCCCATCTATTGCTAGCTTACAATTTAGCTGATGCCCGTCAATATTCTTCATGGGATCCACAAGTGAAGCTCTCGCAGCCTCGGCTGTCTTATACACAAACAAAGCAAACCCCTTGGACTTCCCCGTAGCCTTATCAAACCCCAAAGGCCCCTCCTCTATCTCCCCATACATGGAAAAGTGCTGCAATAATCTCTCAGCAGGCATATCATATGGCACATTCGCCACATAAATCTTCCTTGCCGACACATCCACATGATTATTCCCTCCCCCGATGCCACCCGCCCCGGGCCCACTTCCCCCAGACATACCAGCCGCTGCAAGCTGAGTAACCGTCATCCTACCATCAATTTTCTTACTCGGTTCCTTCAAAGCCAACATAGCACCGTCAACATGCTTAAAAGTTATAAACCCGTAACCCTTAGACTTACCTGTAGCCTTGTCGAGAATAACCACAGCCTCATCTAACTCCCCATATCCCGAGAACAGAGCGCGTAGCTTATCAGCGGTGGTCTCCCATCCAAGTCCTCGAATGAACAGCTTCCGCAGGGTCATATCCCGATCGGCTATTGACCTAACGGCGTCGAGCACATCTGGGTGACGGAGAACGGCGTTTTGAACAATTTCCAACAACTGTTCATGGGAAAAGGGCTCAATAATTTTGCGTGCATCATCGAGGGTGAGTTTGTAAGGGATGAAGGAATCTGTATCCACCGTTATGACACCGTTATCGTCAATCTTGCGTTTCTTGATCGGATCCATTGGAAGAGATAACCCTAGGAATCCTGTGTGTGTCAGTGAAAGGAAAGTGTTGTGTTGGGTTCAAAAAATTGACGAATTTGTTTGTGGCTTTTAAATATTTGAGAGATTCGATAAATTATTAGATATAACGTTGTTTATATAGCATTTTTTTAAATATAAAAAAAAAATCCTTTTTAATTTTTTCGCTGTAACTGTAAAAACATTTTCGCTGTAATAAATAAACTGTAAAAATAAAATAAATAAAAACGAAACTCTAAAGCCACGAAGCTCATATCCAAGCGCTGGTGGAAGGAAGTGCCGAAGTCTTCCATTTTTGCAGTGATTAATTTTCAATGCCCGCTCGACGTTTATAATCTGCAATGCTCCCCACTTCCCTGTGAGCTATCTCTATCTATTTGTTTGTATATTCGTCGTTTCTTGGTATAATGATTCAAACTGATTTAAATCTTTAATTTGTGGTCTGAAAATGTTTTCTATGAGCTTCGTCTTTTGGATCTGGGAATTGAGGCGTCGACTTTGAACTCTCATGTCCAATTTTCACTGACATTGCTCTTTTTTTTTTTGTTGCAGTTTTATGCTAGTATCTGGCTAATTTTCTGCTACTTCAATTTTTTCCCCTGCTGTGAATTTTATGCTTATCAAGAAAAATGACGTAGATGTAGCAATTTTTGTTGGTTAGAGATAATCTAAATAGTTTATTTCAATTTCGGTTTCAATTCGGTTCTCGCCAGGAAACTTTCAGCTTCTCTTCTTCCTATCAATCCCGTGTAGAACTCTTCTGCGGCCTTGTTCATATCATGTGATTGAATGTGCACGTATTAAACCAAGTACCTTGTGTAAAATTTTTGGTGCATCTCTTGTGAAGAGTATATCTCCATCCATTGGACTTGGTCTTGCCCTTGTTAGTTCCTCAAAGGGACCACACTCCTATAAAACTCTGCAAACAGGTACTTGCCCGGGTTTCATGGATCGCAGGTTTGACTCCCGAGGTTCATCGCCTCAAGG
>CAIGRL010315536.1:0-11365 GCA_903798325.1 Fraxinus xanthoxyloides
GACACAAAAAAAGGGTCTCAAACAGTTAGTTACTATCTTGATTATTACATAAGGAATGAAGAAATAGTTTTAGCCTCTATCAGTAGGGATTAAAGTTAGATTTTTAGTTAATTTTGATAAAAAAAAAAAAAGATGAAATGTATGGTTGATAAGTTGTAGATCATGTAAGCTGTATTGTTAAAAATAATTCTTGACTTTGACTTAAATTGAAATCTAAATTTTAATTTTCGTCAAACAAAGCTAAGATGGATAGCATCATTTTACCAAATAAGATTGGAGAAAATTATTCGACATGATAGTACGATCAAGGGTATTATAGCTCTCACATATCTTTAGTTTAGTAATTTTGAGTTTTGACTGCTACAAAATCAACTCCTATAAACTTTTGACACTTGGATGCTGATTTTGTAAAAAGCTTTCTTGCATGCCTAAAACTTCTCAAACTTCATTCTGGGTAAGATAATAAAACTAAAAACTTATTTAAAAAATAAAATAAAATAAAAACTTATTTTTAAAAAATATTATTCGGAAGGTGAATCTGTGATATGTCATTTCCATTCCTACATCGTTTCTCCTATGGTGTTCAAGTTGTGGGCATCTTGTCAAATCTCAATAATGCATCATTAAAATCCATCTGAGTGAGCACTGCTAGTATCTTTACTTGTCACAACAAAAATTTTGTGTTGCGATCTAAAAGCAAAATATAATACTTCATGATTGTCATCACAAAAGATCAAGGTGAGCTCTTGATTTAATTGAACCCTGCTTTGACACTAGTTTTTTGTGATATGTGAGGATGAATATAAAAAAAATGTTACTTAAAAAAATAAAATTAAATAAAAACTTATTTTAAAAAAAGTTACTTAGAAAAATAAAATAAAAAGTTATTATATATATATATAAAAACTTTCCTTAAAAAATAAAATAAAATAAATAAATATTTTTAGAAAACGTATTTTTTTTAAGTTTTATTTTTGTTTTTTCAAATTCATTTTATATATATAATACAAAATTACCAGTTTACTCCTTTTAAAATTAGTGAAATGGCAAAAAGAAATTTGGTAATCATGGTGAAATGATATATGAAATTAGATGGTCATGATAAAACATTATATGAAATTGGATGACCTAGTGAAATAAAATAAAATTGGATAACTATGGTAACATTAAGTATAAAGTTGGATGATCATAGTAAAACAAAATCAAATTGAGTGATTATGGTGACGCTAAGTATAAAATTGAGTAATCATTTGTGGATTTAACCCCTTAAAAAACACCCGTAGCACAATAAATCACGTCACAATTTTATTTGATTGCAACATATTTTAATTATACGCAAAGTTCTCAATATTTGTTTATTATAACACTTATGTCCCAACTTATTTTCATCACATTTTTATTTCCAACCTTCTATTGATTAGCACATCTTGTCTCTAACATTTAGTGCTTTTAAAAGAATCGATTTCTGCAGCATCGAAGAAAGAATCGATTGTGGGAAGAATGCATTAAGCACTTTGACAAACTTTTGTTTCAAAATTGGTGTATATTTCAAAATTAGCATAATTGTACATATGTACTTGCGTACTCAACCTTATTTTCTCATGCCTAGCACCTAACATTCTCAGTTATGGCTAATTATTACATACTTCTTGTAAGGTGAATTTATCTTCTTGCAATAGAGAGCTAAAAAACAAACCCTCCTAAAAAAATCCTGCACTGACTTGACTTGTGATGTTTTAGAAAGTCTTTGCAGGACACAGCTAGTTATTAAAATGCTCTTAACACAATCACAATAAAATCAGAAGACAGTTAACTCTTACGCCCTATTAATCACTGGTAGATGCCTGCCACATAAATGTTAGAAGCATTTTGTTACACGACGAAAAATAAAAAATAAAAAAATCAATTAAAATGAAGAGATCCAACTCGAAATAATCATTGTTCTTGGAATGGTTTCTTGCTAATGATTTAGTTTTTAGAGACCATTGAATAGATGATGTTATACTGACTTCAAAGAATTGGAACCTTGTTCCAGAGGACGCTTGTGGGCGAGCAGTAGCTTTGTTCTCTCAAGAACACCAAAGAAAATAGAACCACCGATACCTATCCATAATACTCTTGGCCCCATTCCCTGCCACACAACAGTCTAAAACGATCAGATATCATGGAGTTGGATATAAGCCAAAGTATCAGAAATCACAAACATATATTTATTCATGTGTACATGATAGTTACTTCGATTGTCAGGATGTTCTTCCAAATAACCATAAATATTATGAAGATCGCATGATCTGATAATGATTTTGAGTTTTTACAGATATTCCAGGGAAAAGAAACTAGGACTATAATAGCTGAGCAGTTTTGTTGATATGGATAAAGAAAATGAATAGATGAATATTCATGCCAAATATTTGTCAAATTTAAGGGTTTGTCATGTAAACAAAATGAGGAAGTTCCAAGCAGCCTTATCCGTACTGATGAAGAAATAAAGCGGAATAATTGTAAAATTGACTAATCATTTTAGAAGAATCAGACTTATGAAGCACAATATGTAGAACAGAAAGGGCACACCTTAAAAAAAGCAGAGGAGCCTTCTTCTCTTGTGATAGTACTAACACAATGGAAAATACCCTTGTACTGCGTTGTTGATCCCTGCAGGTCAAAAGGATGGACAATACATAAGATATCTTAACATATTATGTAGCAAAGATAGGAATGAAGTCCATATCAACTGCACCTGAACCATCAATCGAGTTTTTATCACATCAAGAGGAGTTGTTATAGCGCCAGTGATAGCACCTACAAGTAGAACTTGGTTTAATCATACAAGATTTTCTGACAAATTATGGTTTATATGACAAGTGGAGAGGAGAGTGCAGTTTCTCCACATAGTTTTGCAGCATTATGTATCTGAAATTAGCTACCACAGCCATAATCAGTGAACCTCAATAATAAGAACACTTGTTCTGTTCTTTAAAATCGTAAAGGCATATAATATTCACTCGTTATCTAACAAGCATAGATCTCTTAACTGCAGCAGACTGTCTTCAACAGCAGCTTACATTTTACAGCATCAATCATCAGTCATGTGAAACCATAATAGAAAATCTAAGGACAAGAAATTTATATGAATTTGAAAATCATCAAGAAGCTATTTACCTGCGAAAGCACCAATCATTGCATTTTCAGGGTCACTCAAATCCCTTCTTGCCTGCAGCATAAACGTTGGTAGACTTTTACTGCACAATCTAAGAAATATGGCTAATGCATGAAACAGCAAAAGTGTTCATAAGGTTTTTTTTTTCAGTTTTTTTTGCAATACAATTTCTTTGATCGTCCATTACACAGTAGACGCAAAATTTCAAACTTGCAGTATCAGCGTATGAGAGAGTCGTGGGATGCGAGCACCAGAGCAGAGAAATGCATAGATGGGGTTCGAGCGAGCCTGCTAGCACGCAAGTATTTTGAACTTTGTTTAGACTAGCTAGAATACTCAGTTAAGCCGAGCTTGAGCTCGAGAGAGTTGGCTCATAGTGACGTAACACAGCGCACTGCTTTTATCAATTGCTAATTACAAAATCGAATGAATTGTTTCTAACTCAAATATTTCATCATTTCTACAAATATAATCAGCATATTCAACATTTTGTTATTTGTGTTTGGTAGAAACCCAAGATTTAGTCCTCGGATGCAACCGAACTTCATTATTCTATACTTGAACCAAGCTTAAGCACGATCCCCTATATTTCTTGAGCTCAGAAATTTTCAAGTGTACAGATCTGCTCAGCTAAGCTCCACTTGTTTGCACTGAGCAGCATAATCCTTATGCTCATAAAAATAACAAGTGGTTTTTCACTTTTGGGGCACAACTATAGCAGTAGTTCAACTTCATTGCCTCTTAGACTAATCAAAGAAAAATAACATTTAACTTGCTACCTTCATTTTTAAGGTAAAAAATGTAACCTGTACATTTACTGGACGTTGTTTCACAAGATAGATATATGTAGCTTCAGTGATAACCAACTTACTGCTAGTCTATAGCCAATTCGAAGCTGCTCATATATGCAGAACTGAATTGCATCGAAGGGCAAGTCTCGCAATAGGAAGGATCCATATCCCTATGATTTCAAGTAAAAAAGTAAAGAAAACATGATATAAAACGTTTCAAAAGATAGAAATAAACTTAAGAACTTCCAGTTGCCCAGATGAGTCCAAAATATGCTATCTATGCATTTCTTCGAAGAGGACTCAAGCATTAATTATGATGGCCTCTTAGAAGAAAAGATTTAGCCTTGATAAATTGGTTGAAGGAGGTAGTAATGCATACTGCATAAAGGCCTCTAATACCCTCCTTAGCAACGATAAGACGAACAGCATCGGGGGCAGAGGCAAATTGTCCAGTCTGCATTCTCTGCTTAACAACCTGTGAGGGATATTCATCATGAGCTTGAGGAATAGCGTAAAAAGATAAGACTAAAAGAAACAGTGGTAATTACTTCAGTAGGAACACGAACTATGGAAGAAGCAGCCCCTCCAACAGCACCTGCAGTCTAAGTGAAGTACAACACCTTTTAAAATTACAACAGTGATGACGACGGAGCTTATAGCCAGATTATCAACTTAGGAGTTCAATGTAACAACTAAACAATTCAAGCAACTTAATGCCAAGTGAACCTTGCCATATAGAAGGATGGAGAAGAACAAGATAAAATTAAAATAAAGACTATTCTGCTAGGATGATGTAGAACTAATTATCATCTTCAGGACAACATCCAAGACATAGATTTCATGCTTCCAAAGATGAGTGACAACAAGAAATATTTGTGTATTAGTAGATGCACATTTGCATCATTTACCAGGTAAGCTAAGGCAGAGAAGTTCTCTGGAAGGCTCTTCAGCAACTTCTGCTTGGCAGGTTCATATACACCAACAAATATTGCCGATGCCCTGCAAACAATTAAAGTTCAACTAGATTAGATTGAAAGTTCTTTCTATCTTCAGTTTCTGGAAGAAGTAAAATAGAAACATCTGGATGTAACCACAAAAATTAAATTCTAGTTACTCTATATGATTTTCCTAGACTCCTAGTGCAGTAATATAATTCTGATACTATCAGAGTATGTGTTGGCTAATATTCTAATTACTTTCAACAGATAACTTAAGTGCACCATAAACTTTATTCCCTGTGGACTTATTTCCAAGACATTCCACCTGAACACTTCTTCAATTTACTACATATAGGCCAACCATTTCAGAACTTTAAATTTAAATTTTCAAAGAGTTATAGAATATTGCCGCCGCCACTACCCATGACAACAAACTAAGCCCCATGCTCAATAAATTTGGAGTCATCAACATGATTTTTTTTTTATTTTTTGCCAATGTGTTCAGTTCATAACACTAAAAACGCAAAATTAAAACAAACAAGGGAAAATGATCTCAAAGAGGAATGCTTTATTCGATTATGCAACATATGGACCATACTTTCAGAGTTGGATTTGTGAAGCCTACTTATGCTGTACATTTTCCCCCCCTCAACTGCAGAAGTTTAAACATTATAGGGGTATTTCAGGAAGTTCACACATGAATTAGGTCGCCCTACTATTTCCTCCCATATAAAAGGTATTACATGAGCCTCTTTTTATCATTTAGAACAGAAAATGTTTATTCCTCCACCCATTTTATTTTTTATAGACTTTTTCAGAAAATAAAAAGGTGAATAGTGCTGAAAACAACAATAGCAGATATTTCCATTTTCCATATGAGCTACATGTCATAAAATATAAAGGCACTTATTCACAAAAATCCGAATAAACATGTTATTTGGTCTTTTTCGGGGAAATAATGCTACCAAACTCCCAAACAAGATCTTATTGTTGTACTCCACTTTTTCTTGCAAATTAAACAAGTGCAATTAATCCCACATTAAAATATATAAACATACATGTTTTATTGCTTATTGTTCTAGTGGTGCACCAATTAAATGCTCTTCATTAAAAAATTATTCCTAAATGGTTGTTTGTGGTCCAACTCCTCCATTGCCCGTGCTTTCTCTCCATGCTCCCATATTCTAGATCACGACCTAGACTTCTTGAAGACAAAGATACCATTGAACAATGCAATAGCCTGTACTATGCTGTTAACACTGCTTTTAGAGGATTTTATAATTTTATCTTCATTCTTATAATAGTGTTTAGATATCCATCTTCTATATATTTACCAACTAGTATCATATAGAGAAAACAAAAGACAAAGCAATAATTCAACAATATTTCGAGTAACTAATTTGTGGAAGCATTATGAAGCACAAAGTCAATGTCAGAGGCCTTGTTGAATTGCATTATATGTATTTCACATCTTATGGTGAAGTAAGCTATTGAATTTAATCTCAACAGCATACCAAGCCTCAGTGAGCAGGCAGTGTAGTTTACCTAACAGACAAGCTGTATAGAATTAACAAGTCAATTAATATGTGTCAAAGTTCATGAAGCAATATTTATATTTAAGAAAACTTACGGTAAAACACCCACAAGATTTCCAGCCAATCCAGAGTAAAGACCCTTCAAAATAATTTCTCCCCCACCACGAACTGCCTAACAAGGACCATGAAACAGTTCTCTATGAACAGTATAAATTCATAAAATAGTAATTGCTAATATATCATGAAAGCAGGTTCAAATAATGCTAGAGTAATCATTATTGCGGGATATAAATAACATTGTTTTGTTGAGTGCAGCATCAAATTAAAAGTTCAAACCTTCATCAATATTCCATTATTGATACAACAGGGGAAAGCTGTATAATGTGCTAATGCAACAAACTATAGAAAAAGTTTCAAAAATAGCAATGCCAAAGATTCAGAAGATGCAGTTTGATGTTGCATAAACAAAATTCCATAACAACTTTTAAAGTGGATGGTATGCAGGTCTGCTTCTAAGTGGAAAAGAAGTTATACATGATAATTTTCTAGGATTAAAAGATGGAAACAGAAAACCATAGATGAAAATAAATAAATCTTTTACAGAAAAGAACCTGCTTGAAGTCGAGTTTTAATTGTATCAATTGGGTATAAAATAGTTTCCACCACGACACCAGCAGCAGCTCCAGTTACAGCACCCTCTGCAAGAGGCAGAATGAAATCTTAAAGGACAGAGGAAGGCAAAGGTTTGCTCCTAAATTAGGTTTGCAAAACAAAATTTATACTTAAACAAAATGTATGAAATGGTTGTGAGAATTCCAATTCATGGAGACAAAGATATGTTGTTCGTATTCTCCTTGTAAAAGGTGTAACTCATTTATTCAGTTTTCAAAGCATTAATTAATGTGAGCAGTGAGCAGATATAATATCAGAAAGTGGCATCAGCAATATATTTCAGCCTTCAAGAGTCCAATAATTATATATGCAACAAACAAAATATGTCTTGTTAATCCCATATCATATATTGCTATTATCTTCTAAAGATGCCAGGGGTTCCCAAAGCACTTTAAACAAACTCTATGCACAAAACTTGCTATAATTCACACTTCAGCTAATGGGAAAGCAAACAGTCAATGCAAACAATTCTGAAGGCTGTATAATATGTTGTACAAGTTATTATACTTGTGGTCGGTCAAGCCATGACGAGTCCAGTTAAACATTATCGTTAAACATAAAGAGGGAAAGATATGTAGGCTAACCAAAAAGCCATCTCGAACATAATTTATTATTTAAATATGATGATATTTATGTTTGTGAATGGTATGCTGATTACTATAGGTGATGCAACCCAACAGCATTTACTTGGTAGTAACACATGTTCTCTGAGAGCATTCCTAGAATATACGAGTGTAGTTCCTTATTGTTTCATACTCACCCCGGCACCCCTTCCTAAATAAAAGAAAAATATATATCCCTCCATCTAGAAAATCTCAAATCACAAAGAGAATGGAACTCCAACATGGCCATCTAGGCCTACCAAATACATGGCATTTCCAAATCTGCTAAAGTAGGTAGCATGGCAGCAGTTTTATATTTATAGCTACTTCTATACTTTTCCTAACATTTTCTGGTCTTCAGTTTTTTATTCATTTTGAAATGAGTTAATGAACTGCAAAGTTAAATGCCAAAGGCTGGTGATCAGTTATTTATTGAAAGAACAGTTTCTTGTTCACATAAGCCCTTCGAGTTTCGTCATATTTTTCTATATCTTATCTCTTTTTGTATCAATGTTAGCTAGCGAAAAATGGTCGCATAGATATTCATTAGACCAGGTTATCAGAGTAGGAGAAAATGAATTGCCTTCTTTTATGATGCCATTTGCACCCTTTTGGCAGACAAGCATAGAAGCAGCAAAGTTTCTTTAGAGCACTTGAAAACAATAGCTTTAACATATGGCTTAAATATGAGTTAAGAGTAATATTATAGCATACCATATAACAGGCGCAAAAAATCAAATGGCTTCTGTTGTGTGCTCAATGATGAAACATTCATGTTTGCCTTGTCTTGGGAACTGATGTTGTACCTCAGTGTATCTGCTTAAAGATCATTTATTCAAAGAAAAAGTAGCTGATTAAAACGGAAAGAAAAGAAACAAAGAATGAAGTAGGATAATTTTGGTAAATGACAATATATAATGTTAAAGGATAAAATCTCGTATCGAATAAAGTTGAAAACATAGACCAACTTATAAGGTTTTGGGGCTACTCCTACTGACAAGGTTGATCTTTTAAGATGAAATTTCAAGTCTTAACATGATAACGAGCAATTCGATCTGAAAATTCAAAAAATGAACATGCGAATTTTAAGATTGGTCTACTCAAATGAACAATTATCTTACGAGGACATGTTAAGGGATAAAATTCCACATCGAATAAAGATGAAAATATAGACCAACTTATAAGGCTTTGGAGTTACTCCTCTTAATAAGGTTGACCTTTTAAGATATAAGATTTGACGTCCATCTTAGAAGGTCAATCTTGTTTAGATGAGTAGTACAAACCCTTATAAGTTGGTTCGTTTGAGCAGACCAATCTTAAAATCCGTGCGCTCAATTTTTTTGAGTCATAATCGGGTTGAATTGCTCGTTTTAGCTTAACAGGCTCTAATATCATGTTAATATTTGAGGTTCTATCTTAAAAGGTAACTTTATTAAGAGGGACAACTTCAAAACCTTATAAGTTGGTCTATGTTTTTATCTGTATTCGATGTAGGATTTTATCGCTTGACACAAATACACATCGCCTAGGAATAATCTAAATGCTATTTCTCGGAGAACCTGGTCTCTTTCCTTCTAATGTTTTGTATTGGTTTTCGCAAGTTATTTCATTCATATGTTACAAGTGATAACGCAACCAATGGCCCTAAAATAGTAAAGCGACCTAAATAAAGTTGTGTCACAGACATGATAGAGTATGTGGCTAATCGTCAAAATTTCGTTTAGGCTCTGTTTTGGAGAAAATTATGGAAAACAACTATGCGAAAGCTTTCTCCTGAATTGCAAAAGGTACAAAGAAATCAAATTACTAACATAATTAGTGATAAAATTCCATATTTATTTTTTTGGGAAAAAGATTCACATTTGATTTTATTAAAATTGGAGAGAGAAGGAAGCAAAATCAGGTTTCCTTTTTTCCTTTTTCCCTTCACCCTTCAAATTCCTAGATCCAATAGCAACCTTAAGCTTTAAATATACAGAAACAGAAATAAACTAACAATATCATCCCTGTTGGTCGTCAAAACTGACCCCAAAAACCAGAAGCACGAAATGTTTTGGTCCAATAATTCAAATTCAGGCTTCGAAGACAGAAAAACAGAAGGCACCGCATCCACATCTTTACACACTTCACTAAATTAGTTCAATGTAGAATGTAGCAAATGCAAATTATACACAGTGCCACAGCGAAAGAATACAATTTTTAATGACGTTGATGACAATGTTGGACTAATAGACAGCAGTAATTGATAAGTTCATATTACTTCATTGCAAACCCGCGACCCAAACTTTCTATACAATTTAGTTCACAATGTTTTCAACTTTTATTGACATAATACAATGACTTAGAATTCATTCATAACGGAATGATGAATGAACTGCGAGCTTACAATACAAACATTCAATTGGGTGTTTGACATTTTCCGTGAATTGAAGATTAGTGATAAAATTACTAAAAAAGAAATTCAGAGATTAAAAGCTAAAACTAATTAGACAAACTAAATACTAGTTGAAAAGTCTGATTGCGAGCATTTACCGGCAGAATCTCTCTTGGCGTCAACAGACATTTCTTTAGCTACAGAAGTGAAAGGAAAACTGATATTGATTCTGCTTTCCAAAGAGGAAAATGATTTTGCTATTTAGTTCCGAGTTGTTAAACGTTGAGATTTGGAAAGGGCGTGAATGTAATTTAATTCAACTTTGTTTCATTTGTGATTCTGTAGATCCAGTGATATTAGTGTAAATTTCACTCTCTGAGTCCCAACCTTTCCATTTCGGGTTAATTTCTTGGAAAAATCTAGTTGTGAGGGGTCCCACGATTTTTTATTGGTAGTGGGCCCCCCTCTTGTGAGGGGTCTGTGTACAAATAACATGACGTTAATTTCATTCACATTTAGTTTTTATGATTAGAATAATACTCCTTGGACACGGTCAAGACAGAGATGGAGGGACGGAATGATGTGTTGGATAGTAATTTGGTAGTGTGTGTGTGTGTGTGTTTTTTTTTTCCAAACTATTCAATCATGTGTCGACATGTATCCCCCTACTTTTGAACGTGTCTTCGAGCCTATTTGTTATTTGCGTAGCACAATTGTTATAATTACGCCACCTTGTCAGATGTATTTTGACAAATACAATGACAAAAGTGTAAGTGGCAGAAGATAATTGAATGAAAAAATTAATTATGTTTTACAAAGTTCAATGATAGAATGTCACGTGGTATTATGTCAATATTTATGTAGCATGATTGTAATTTTTATCTATCCTCGTGTCCCAACCTTTCGTTTATTAGCATATATCAAAGCTACAGAAGTGAAAGGAAAACTCTGCTTTCCAAAGAGGAAAATGATTTTGCTATTTAGTTCCGAGTTGTTAAACGTTGAGATTTGGGAAGGGCGTGAATGTAATTTAATTCAGCTTTGTTTCATTTGTGATTCTGTAGATCCAGTGATATTAGTGTAAATTTCACTCTCTTGAGTCCCAACCTTTCCATTTCGGGTTAATTTCTTGGAAAAATCTAGCAGCACAGGGTCCACAGACCCCTCATAAGAGGGGGGGTCCACGATTTTTTTATTGGTTGTGGGTCCTTCCTCTTGTGAGGAGGTCTGTGTACAAATAGCATACCCTAATTTCATTCTTATAGTTTTTATGATTAGAATAATACTCCTTGGACA
>CAIGRL010315552.1:0-12030 GCA_903798325.1 Fraxinus xanthoxyloides
AACAAATTTCATAACTAATTAAAAAAAAAATCATTTTAATGGACAATTTTCATGTAAAATAAAGTCAAACGTGAACAAAAAAATCCAAAATTTTAAAAAAATTTCGGGTGGAAAATTATACCAATCAAACACACTCAATTAACAATTCCCTAGGAAATAAGTTCTAGGCAATTACTTTCCCCGGAATTCATTTTTTTTCCACCCATTTTCCACCATTTCAATCAAACGAACCCTTAATATCAATATCAGTAACTTATATGATTTTTATTTTTTTTAAGTTTAACCAACAAAATTGACTTTTTTTTAAGCATCAAACTTCCTTTTTAAAATTCAAATAAAATCGTAGAGCAATCAAATATTTTACCATTCATGGACTATTTGTCTTTTCTAAAAATCAAATAAAATCACGTGTGTGATTCACCATGCTAAAATTCCCACTATGCTTCTTACCCCTTTTCCGATAGAGATTCTATTATTTTAATTGTTCTAAAAATATAGTTAATTTCTAGACCCATACAAGTTATATAAGTACAGTCCCCTCAACTCTCAAAAACCAAAATTCATTATCATCTTCAAGCGTGTAATTTGTAAAGGATTATTCTTGATGTACATAACCAAGTACATAGGGGTGTCATGTGTCCATGACACCCCTATGTACACCTTAATAAACCCCAAGAATAACCCATTTGTAAGTATTGCGCAAAGACTAAGAATCTGTCAAACCATCTAAACGGCAAAAAGGTCCTTTCTAGACAATCTACCCAAATTTAGCCAACAAAAAAATGTATAATTGGTCTTGGAACTGGCTGCTATATTCCTGTACAATTTCTTTACCAATAGGGTGAAAAAATGTACACATTCTTCATCGTGTTCTATTGTGTCCTACCTTTTAATTTTCTTTTGGGGAAACTCTTCTTCCTCTTTTCCTATAACGAGTGATGAGTTAAATTGCTGGAGTTCCTTCACTAACTTGGTTCTCATCTGGGGAATCTGGAGGTTGAGACTTAGGCCTGCTCATCATTCGAGAAAAACCATAACCAAGAGAGCTTCCAGTCATTTCACAGAGCTGCACGAAGAGAATAATCATTTAATACTCTTTAAAACATTACAACATGTTTGGTAAGCAAGACTCGTTACTACTATAGTACTATGAACTGGATTTTAGATTTTTTTCCTTAATATTGTACTCTAATGTGTACCAAACAGACACTTAATATTTTTTGACACATTAAGCCCCTATTTGATGGCTATTACTTTGAGAAAATTGAGTTTTGAAAAGTGATTTTTTAGACAATGTGTGGTTAAAAACTATGTAAAAATTAAGAGTTTACGTGCAAAATATTTTATTTTGTAAATGTCTAGTTGAAAATGAATATGAGAATTAAAGAGTTTTGAAATAATGGTTACCAAACATAGGCTAAGATACAACTATCAAACTTATCACACATGCTGTAATACAGGACTTGATGTGAGGCTCAAAATTTGCTTACCTCTGTAAGCTCTGAGAGATGGCGGGATCTAAACTCGTTAATTGTTGCAGCTATCTCCGATGTCGGTAGTTTAGCCTGAAAATGCAAGATATATTACATAATTAGAACCAGGGGGTCTAAAAAAAACAGTAAAACAATGTACGGTGAAAATGGTTTGATATTATAAAACCATTTAGTAATACCTCTGTCAGTAGGTCTCAAGGTGCAAAGAAAATGCCAAGAAGAATATCTAATAATGTTGTTTTAGAACCTGATTATGCCTTTGTCAATAGACCAAAAAGGGCATGGCTGGATTGTCCATATGATCATACTTATTCACCTTTTACTATACACACAATGCATGGTATCATGAAAATGAAGGCTCTACTGTGTGCAGATGTACATTCAGATTACAAAAAAGAAGCCACAACATACCTGGATATGATGATAGTGGACCAAAAGAGATACCCACCGAATTCTTAATTCAAGACTAAACAATTTGGCATCTACTGTATATTTCTTAACAATCAGATGGTTCACTCGGATGCTGGTTCAAATAAATAAAATTTTAAAACAATTTCTAATTTTAGCTTCACCCATTTGGTAATCATGTTCTCTCAGCACATGTTCGATTAATGAGTTATAACAATGAAATACTGCATATCTCTTCAAAGGATGAAGGTGATACAACTCCTTCAAGGTTATTCTACTTACTTGTGCAAGCACGGCAGCTGCTAACTGCAAACTTGGTTCCAAAGTCTCCGGAACAACCTGTTGCACATTTTGATTAGACACCAAATAAGAATTAGCTTCTTAACAAGTGCAAGATTTCCAAGAATAATGATCTCTCTTCACAAAATTTGAATCTTCAAAGAAAGCACTACTAGTCTATAAGAAATTGATAATTAACAGGATAAAGATGACAGAAAATTACCGCTGATGCACCAGCCTTTTCTAAATTAAGGCCGTGATCAACATCATGAGCACGAACAAATGTTTTCACATTGGGAAAATACTTGCTCAAAGCCCATACAGTTCTGTAATTTGCACCAGGAGAGTCTAAAGTTACTGCTGCAGCACATGCTCGTTCAGCACCTACTTTATGGAGGACCTAACAACCAGAGATATTAGTACATAATTTAATTACTCTGAATGAACCATAATTGAAGCTTTGACGTCTTAATTACCTCTCGACTACCAGCATCGCCAAAATACACAGGAAGGTCAAGTGCGCGCCCAACTGCAACTCGATCACTGCAGGGAATCAAATTTAGCGATAGCTGATAAGTATCTAAATGCCACAAATGAAAAGCCTGCTAATGGTTGAGAAAGCATTTTCAGAAACAATATTTAAATTCTTTTTCTTGGAGTCGTATTATGTCGCATCATATAACTGGGTACATTAGAAAACAAATCTTGATCTGTTAATAAGTCATAAAATCAAAATGTGATGATACTACAATGGACCCTAGACTGCTCAGGTGCTTTACATTAAAGGAACGTGCATAAAATATATCGCAAGCTCTATTAAAAATTATATCAATGCTGAATAACATATCCCAATCTGTTTACAAGTCCTTTACTTCTAAACTTCATTTCGGAGTTGGTTATGGCATGGTTGCACCATCGAAATGCTTATAGCTAATAACATCTCCCGTTTCAATACCAAACTACCAGACATAATTTTTCTTAAATATCTCTTATCAGTTAACAAGGAGAAAATTTCTGGCACGACTTTTCTTTGCCTAATGAAATGAAAGTTTAGCAAACAACAAATAAAGCCTTATTCCCAATTAAATTTAATCCTCTTCCGCTACTCATTTCATTGATAAATCTACTCGAAGGTCCGAACAACCCAATCCTTGGCAACCACAAAGACCAGGGTTGCCAATAACACACTCAAAATGGTTTCAATGGGGTGTAATTATAACCAATTCTATAGAGGCAATTTGGTTTCATATCAAACATGATATGAATAAATTTATACCTCCTCACATCAAGTGCAACAAATGGAATCAGCGTTTCAGAAAGAAGCTGGGCAATAATCTGCAAGATTCAAAATGGAAATTAGACATATTTAGAGAAAGAAAATACATGACTGAAATTCGCGTACTAGCTTGACAAATATGTTGATGATATTAAATGATTTCAAAGAAACAAGAGATGAAAATTGTAAGGTACCTGGCCAACACGTCCAAATCCACATATAATTATATGGTCTTGCAAATCATCTGTCTGAAGAATGCAAATAAATAGGTACTTTTTAAATTGTGCATCATCTGAACATAGGTTAAGTAACCAGATAAAAAT
This sequence comes from Fraxinus xanthoxyloides, assembly GCA_903798325.1. Taxonomy (NCBI): domain Eukaryota; kingdom Viridiplantae; phylum Streptophyta; class Magnoliopsida; order Lamiales; family Oleaceae; genus Fraxinus; species Fraxinus xanthoxyloides. Next base: position 3,780 of record CAIGRL010315552.1, read on the forward strand.
GCATTCATTAAACAAGAGTTTTGAGGACCATCAGATTACAGTGTGTGGCAGTAGAATTCTTTCATCCACATGATTATGAGAAGAAAAACATTACCTTAAGATGATCTTTCATGCAGGACATGAGAATAAAAGCACCTAAATAAATCTATCGGAAAGAGAATCACCTATCTCGTGGAAATTTAGGACTAAATTTTAAGGCAAGGAACAACAAGAAGCAAATTATCCCATAAGAAAAAGTGCAAGTACATAAGAGACACGTGCGTATTACAAACCTAAAACAAACAAAAAAACAGTACTTGACTAATGCCATATGGAAGTAACGGGATAGGAATGAGAAGAAAAATGATAGATGGACACCACCCTCAAACAAGAAATCACTGCCCAAAACAGTATTAGAATCTGAATATCTGTCAATGAAGCAACTAAAGTTAGGTCATTCACCTCACTTTCCATTGGCAATAGGCTTCGGACATCATGTAGCTCAAACCGAGAGGCTATTAATTGGCCTCCAGCAGCTAAATATGGAGTAAGAGCCATTGATATTCCGACCACAAGAAACAGCAAAGACGACAGCTGCGAAGACATTATACCCTGAAAAGACAGTCATATCAACAAAATATTAGTTAAAAAATTAGATATGATGGTAATGAGTTGCACGGCTTTTCACATATTATCCATTTGGCAGCTGGCTCTCGTATTACTTGAGATCAAGTATAGCAATTGCAAATATATATCTTGACTATGGCAACCTGTTTGTTTGATCACAGACAAAAGGGAGATTACTAAAAAAATGAAAATGCCAAAATGGTACCAGGAAGAAGAAAAGAAAAAAAAAACTACTTGAAGCATTTTCATCCACTGTAATCAAGAAAAGTCAGGAACAATGTACAAGTTTTCTTCCTGTTCTCTCACAAACCATGCATTGTTTGCACAACTGAAGAGATTACAGCGAGTGTGAAATTTACATGATACTAGTGACGCAGGTTGCAATAGGAGAATTATAGGAGAAGGGAAAAGGAGAGAAGAGGGAGAACAGAGAGAAGAAGAGGGAGAGGGGAAGATAGAAATTGGGGGAGAAATCAATTATTTCATTATATCAAGCTTGTGCCAATTACATTGCATAATACCCCTTTATGTAGGATTTCAAGAGACCCTATTCTAAGTAAGAGAATACTATAAAAAGTAATAAATCAAACCCAAATAATATTTCCAAAAATATGCATTAAAACTGGAACTAAATATAATAATATCCCTTCTAATTCTCCATCAACTAGCTTCCAGGCACAATGTAAAGTTCCAGCAAGATCAAAATCATATCAAGCGCTAAGCATTCCTATCCAGCAACCACTAAAATCTTCAGGTTTTCATGAATTTATTTTCCAGATAATGAAAAGGCATTATCAAGCTATGAAATGTCAGAAGAAATTTAATGAAGTATAAATGCAACATGTCCTCAAAATCTCATAAAGATGAAAGGATTATAATGGTTATTCACAAGCAAGAAGTACATTATAACGAAGGATTAATTAATGAGAGATGAAACCTGATTAACAGCTTCACCAAAAGCTACAAATGCAAATTCTCCGCCGGGTGCAAGAAGAAGACCAACTCTTATCGCTGACACAGTTGAAATACCAAAAAGTCTTCCAATTAATGCAACCAAGATAGTTTTTCCAGCAATTAGAAGTGCTAATGATCCCGTAACAACAGGAAAGTTTGTAACTAGAAGTTTTGGATCGATAGACATTCCGACCTGCGTGCCAAACAATAATAGCTATTAGTTAAAATTTTAGTGAAACTTTACTGATACTCCATGTGAGCAAAAGATCAAATTAACCAGAAGTCACAAAACGGCAACGTGATAAAAATCACATTTAAATGAATGGATACAATTGGAAAAGACCCTATTAAACATCAGGGTTCAAAAGCTACAGGCTGCACAGAGAAATAGTTTCAATATATACTAGAAACTTCAAAGAATCGGTTCTGAAGATCACACAGAAGCTTCCAGAACTAGAAGGCAATCATGTGCAGCATATTCCAAGAACAAATGGAAGTTATAGCTGTGAAAACAAGAGGTCTTACCGTCATGAAGAATAGACCCAATAGAAGGCCACGGTACGGAGCAATATCTGATTCAACTTGCAATGAAAATTCGGTTTCTGCTAGAAGCAAACCAGCCAAAAAAGCTCCCAAAGCCATGGAAAGGCCAGCCTGTTTTAGTTAATGAAAGAACCTTATTGTTATTGTCACAATACCTGAATACTATTAAAATAAAAATACGACTAACAAAACACTAGTTTGCCTACCCTGGCAGTTAGGAGACTAGTCCCCAAAATAACGAGAAGAGTATTTGCAGAAAATATTTCTGCATTTTGATTTTCTGCAATTTGCTTATATATTGGCCGAAGCAGCTGCATAGCATGAGAGAAGAAAAGGATAAAATTCATTTCTGTTCACTATAATAAAAGGGAAATGGCATGCATACCATATGAGAAAACATATAGTTCGATAACAAAAGGGTTTTGTCAAAGTCTTTCAAAAGGATACTAGTCGAAGGTAAAATTGCAACATCGAAAGCATAGGATTTTGAACAGTTACTTAGAGAATTATAACATTTACCAAGCGGCCTCCTGCAATTATGGCAGTGATGGCAACAATTGCCTTCACAGCAGCCAATCCAAGAGCTTCAGCGATGGCTTGAAAACCAACCTGTAAAGAATTGAAATGTTGCACATTGAAATAGCACTAGTAGCAGCAGCAGCAAAAGTTTCTGGCATTAAAACTACCACAAGCAAGCAGAAAATCATAGGTGTGATATCCACTTGTTAATCAGTCGAGTGTGCTAGAAAACCTTTTTAATTAGCTTCATGCAGCAAAATAAAACTATAGAATTGTGTGGATGAGATGTCATTTCATCCAAGTATTTCTTCAGCTGAATTAAAATTTTCAATTGAAGAAAATTGTTACCCCTCCTTTGGACGAATTTGGCGAAATAAGCGGTATCAGTATGAGCAAAACCACCACAGCCAAGTCCTGGAAGGAAAAGGTAAAAAGTAAGTATAAATCTTGAATAGACATGCAAATTCGCAATCCACAGAAACCTCCAAATGGCTGTCCAAAGAGAGAGAAAGAAAGAGGTGAAAACCTAGATTCCTTAGAGCGGCATACAGACCTGGAAAAGTAACACTGAAAATGTAGCTCGTCCGTGACGTGATGTGCTCTCTCCACGTTCCTGCAGAACCTGCAGATATTCCCAGGTTAATCATTATAACTGACTCTGCAACAATAGTACTAAATCAAAGTCTTCACAAGTAGCTTGTAAAACTAACTATATATCGTAAATCAAAAAAAGAACGAAAGAAACAAAACAAAGAAAGGACAAAATAATAGCTCTCAAGGTATAATTGATGTTTCACCTGGAGTACAACAGCAGTGGATGATAGTGCAAGGCCATTACCAATGACAATTGCAGCGGGACCCGGCAGTCCAGCTACAAAATGAGTAACCAAGCCAACCACCACAGCTGTTGCCAGGACCTGAATTCATGTAAAAAAATTTGAACATATAAACTATACTTTCTGATTGTATCAAAAGGCAGCTCTCGAGTGCAGAACGTTGAAATACACGAGATTAAGGAATTTCGAGTTACCTGAGCGGAGCCCAATCCAAAAACATATTTCTTCATGGAACTCAGCCTCTCAACTGAGAGCTGCCAAAAAGGAAGTTAAGGGATAACTCTCTTGGCCATAACTATATAAATGTGGATAATGAATGCTTTTAAAATTATAATTTGAAAATTCTATTATCCAACCTCAAGACCAATATTAAATAGCAAGAATACCACTCCAAACTCAGCTATTGCCTTAGTCCCATGTACATGACGGATGATAGAAACACCATATGGTCCAATTAAGATTCCAGCAGCCAAATATCCAAGAACTGGGCTGCCTACATATTGCAGTAGAGAGAAGATGTGTAAAAATATCACAAAAGGAACAGGAATATAGGATGATGCAATAGCATGTATGGAATGGTGGCTGAATGTAATAACAGAAGAAATGATAAGAAGATGGTACATCAGTGGCATGCAAGAAATCTTATTCTCTTCTACGAGAACAGTATAAGAACATAAACAAAAAGGGCCTTCAAAAAACTCCTATGTTGACAAAGTATTGCACTGTAATGTGCTGAATTAATAATATTAAGATCACAACATTAGGCAGCCTATTGACACCCTTCTTTTTATTCGCCAAGTTTGGGGGTGGGGGTGGAGAATGTTAACTTTAGTTTACCTCCAGGAATTTTCTGAAAAAAGGGCACAAATATAACACTTGCAAGCAGTAACCACAGCATGTCGAAGAGGGAGGCTTCTTCCTCATTAATCTGAAAAGCACAGATAGCTCTGTTAGGAAGAACACACATATGGATACACATAAATGTCACATTACTAAAGAATAACACGCTTCAATTCGAGACAAATAGAAATAGACTTGAAGTCATGCCTCTTGATGAGGAATCATCTCTGTTAGTTTTTTTATTTTCTTGGGAAATTCTCTTATTTGTCGCACTAGAGGCTTCGCGCTAGATGATACTTCATCAATACTCGTGGAGACAATGTCCAGCTGCAGAAATTGCATAGCAAATCTTTCCCGTCGGTTGACATAAAAAGCAATTCTGTGATGAATTTCAGCAGCAAATCAAAGATCAGCAATCTTTCCAATCCATCAGACAAAAAGTTAATTAGCACATTTTTTGACATCCAAACGAACTACTACAAACATAACAGATGTACACATATAATGCTTGTTTGGAGTGTTTAAATTAAAATTTAAGAAGCAGGTCCCTCATAATGTGTGGATAAAAAGTGAGTGATAAGTTGTGGGTCTATAGAATGTTTGGATAAAAATTGTGTTTAACCAACTTAAATTATAATTTAAGTTTTGCCAAACATGCACATAATGTACTTTTGACAACAGTCTTCGAAAACTTCAATAAATTAGTAAGCATACCCTGCTCCAATAAGTAGTGACCCCAACACCAATTTTGGTAATTGATGCCTAGCAGACTCCATAAGACCATGGAAAACTGAAGATGGCGTGAATTCATCCTCGTCTGCGTTAAAAGAGAAGAATGACGCAGAAAAGAACCGTGATGATCTCTTCAGTAATGCTTTTGGAGCACTTAAAGGTGAACTCTCCTGTGTTGGTTCCTTTTGAATCTCCAGTCTTTTACTTTGAGCAGTTTTTAACTTTTCTCCATCTCCTTCGCTATTTTGCAATGGCTCTAAAGATAATTTTCCATTCTCTTGGTCACTCTCTTCTGACAGGCTCGACTCCTCAGACTGACTCTCTGGTAAGAGTTCAAGAAGCTGGGCAACCTCACCTGGCATCTCCCAATCTTTATCAACAAAGCAATCTGCTGTATTTGCTTCACTTACATCCTCAACAGCAGTAGCATCAACTGTCGTTTCTGCGGCATCAACGTTGGAAATAGCAAGATTTTTCTCAGCTCTTTGTAATGCAAGCTCAGCATCATTAACGCATTGTGCAGCCTCAAGTTCATAAGCAACAGCTTGCTCTGCTAAAAGCATTATGTTTGCCACATCTTCTTCTGCCTTCAAAGTATTCATTTCTGCTTGCTGTGCAGCCTCATTCAACCTGTACACTTCCTTTTGCAATTCCTCTTTCTTGTATTGCACCCTTCTCAGTTCAGCCTCACAAATTTCTAACTGATTTTGACATTCACTTATGTCCTCCTGAGCCGCAAAGAGTGCTTTCTCCTCTTCACTCAATTGATTTGATTCTTCCCCTCCATTTTCACATTCTAAAGTGCCTTCTTTAGAAGCTATTGGAGAACCATTATTTTCTTTTGCAATTTTCAATGAACCAACTGCAACTTGGAGTCTTGCCTCAGCCAAAGAAAGGGACATCGTTGCTTTCTGAACACCTTCTTTAGCTATAGCCTCTTCATTAACAATCTCTTGAATATTACTAAGGGCAGTATTAGAAACACTCCAAGCATTTGCAGCATCATCCTTCAATGCTATGGCAGCTTCTGAAATCCTCTGAGCTTTTTCCTCAAACATTGTACTGTTTAGCCGTGCAACTTCCAAATCCTTCATTGTCTTCTGCAACAATTCCCTCAATTCGTCCAAACTAGGAGCCTCAACTTCTTCTACTTTATTGTCGTCGAATACTTCTTTTGAACCATTGGACTCGAGGCTAACCTCATTATTACCACTCTCAAATATTTCTACATCTCTACCAGTGCCATTTATATAAGATACTGAATCATTTCCCTGACAACGCAACAGAACCGCATGCTTTGACATTTTAAAAGTATTGCCATGGTTATGAATTGAAGAATCGTCATACCCATAACACCATAACTGACAATTGCCTTTGATAAGTATTCTCGAACGGATAGTACTACCACAATATGCATTATATATTTTCAACTTCTTTGAGGAACGTGCTTTTGACACTGGTCTTGGATCACCAATAAATTTCCAGTGAAAATCGTTACATTTCGAGCCAGTAGATAAATTTAATTGTTTCAGTTCCCAGCAACTTGCCCCTTTCCCACTATGAATTATATTGGGCTGAGATAAACCATATGCGAAGTCCATTACACCGGCTTCTATGATTCAGAATGCATAATATCCATCAAACACGTTCCAAGACATATTTAATACTCCCGAGCTCACCAGCTTCCAATCAACCTTAAAGGAGAAAGAAAAACTCCTTTAGACTGTCATTCATCAACTAATCGGTTACATCTATGCAAGTGTCCATACTTCAAAGTCAAAATACTCATATAGAGGTACACATACAGTAGTCTTGAAACTAATCAATATTTCTGTACTTATAACCGTAGCAGAGCATGTGCGCACCGGTATAAATTACCTACTTACACATATATAAGGTATACATACACAATCAACACGGTCAACGACCGATTTACATCTCAGACTACTCGGTAAACTTCACTGAGTTCATATCAAACATTTTGCAATTAAATCAAACTTTCCTACTTTTAACTCGTACGAAAAAAAACCATCGGCATCACTTAACAAAATGCACGCATAGACATAGTATATACACACAATTCTATATATAATTATATGCCAAAATGAACGAAAATCAAAAAACAGATAGCACTTACCCATTGAGCTCGGAAAAGATGGAGGAGGAAATTCTAAGGTACAAAAATTAAGAGAGCAAAGGTGACGGAACGGATAACGGAGTAATGGAGTCGAGCTTTAGCTTGTCCTTACAAATGGCAGATTCAGTGCCGTCCCTTCACAGTTCTCCCTCCGCTGGGAAATAAATTAAATAAATGAAAAAGAAAAAATAGGCTATTGGCAATTTGGCATGCTTGGAGCCGGTGAACTGTTTGTTATTTGTTATACTTTTTCGAGTTATTTAATTTTGGCCCCACAATTTTTTTTAACCAAAAAAAAAAAAGCAGCGATAAGAATAATAATAATATAAAGGCCCCTTAACAATTACGAATTATCACTTTGACACCCAAAATTATGGTTCATCTATCAATTGAACCCTAAGATCGGACCCTCGTAGGCTTTAGCTGGGCCAACACTTTCATACGGCAAGTCCTAGTCCAAGACCGGCCCAAATAATATTGTCTTTTGCATTTGTCAGTCTACCATTGACGAATATTTCACTTGAATATGCGAATATTGATGCAATTTGGGGAAAAAATACTCTTTGGGAACCTTTTTCAAATTCATCGAACTTGATATTTGGGATGAAAAAAGTAGATATTTTATTTTTTGACAATTTCTTGGAGTTTATTTTCCTTTTCTACAATTTCTTTGCGAATAAATAAGAAAAAGGGGTAATTACATAAATACCCATAAAATGGAAGGCATTTAGAAAAATTATGCTAAAAGTTATTTTGAAGTAAAAAAATACGGTAATATTTTGTCCAATGTTCAAGGCCGACCAATACGATTGCATTTTCGACAACTGTGGCCCCAACAAACTATTCCAAGTTTTTTAAGAACAAGTTTAGATGCGTTAATAATTTAACTTTTGCAAGTAAAATTTTAATTACTTTGACAGTAAATTAAATAAATAACGTATTTATAACTTTTGTTGGTGGAAGATTATTTATTTACGAGTGTAACTAAAATTTTAAAAAGTAGCAAACACTCAAATAAGTGATAGGAATTAAAAGAAATGTGACATATTCAAAAAATTGATACAAATTCAAAACAAATGACAAA
>CAIGRL010315554.1:0-14788 GCA_903798325.1 Fraxinus xanthoxyloides
AGGTGAAATGTGAAAACTCGTGTGGCAAAAATGAACAGTGAATCTGAGGTTCACTCTTTTAAGGTAGGAGTGATAATTCAAGAGACGCTTTGCTAATATTTGGAACTATGACAAGGTATGACGATGTTCTATCATTGTACCTTATCATACTGAAGATGGTACAATGATATTGGAAAAAAATATATACATTTGGAGCTCATCCGATTTCAAATCTCTAGAGATAATGTTTATGTAAATTGAAAATTAAGTAACAATTTTACCTTTTCCTAAACATATTTAAATAAGCTAAAAAAATTGAAAAGAACTTCCATAATCATGATATTTGAAGGTAGAATCTCGCAGTGTTGATTGCTCGACCTTAACCGCTTGAGCTTAATTTTGATTTTCACACTTTTTTTACTCTTTTTTCTTGAAGAGGGAGAAACAGAATGGGAATGAACGAGTTGTCTCCTTTTCGAGAATAGAGAGGACAAGCAAAGAACCCAAAGTTAATTATGTCATAGTCCACTATTGTAAAGAGATCTCATTTGTCCCTGCACCATGAAGGAAAAAAAGGAAACTTTTTTACTAGTGTAGGCTTCTCCTATGTTTGGCTTATCGATTTAACAAATAATCAGACAACTTCTTATCCATACATTTCGACAAACCCACAAGTACTAACTTATGTACTACTCATTTTAATCTGCTTATAATTTAAACCGTTTCAAACATTTCCTTGACATGCTTTAAAAGTACGTAAAAGAAAATATATTTATCTTTATTGATATCAGCAAAACACATTTTGGTCATCCATAAGCCCCCGGGATGACACAATAGCATCCTAGGTTTATCTCTGTATCTGCAATCTGAGAATGTGAGTATATGTAAATATACACACGTTAATGGAGCGACCGATGCTGTAAAACAACAACTCAATGTCAGAATATTCAACAATATGACGAAAAGTGAGAAAGGGGAAGCAGCACCGAAACTGCAGTGCTTATTAGGTTAGGATGTATGGTGATTGTTTCAAACAACTTCTAAAAGTCCAGCGTAAAATCGTCTACCATTGGTGATAAAGTCGTCTAAAACCAAAGCATATTTGCAGTTGAGATTAACTAGACGAACAATGGGTAAAGCATCCATAATTATTCGGTTTTTGAGACATCTTTCACAATGTAGCTCCTGGCATGATCAAGACAAGTCAACATTATTGTACCTGCCGGCTCTTTGAATCTAAAATGTGAAGAGGAAACAGCAAGTGCTGTTTTTATGTCCTGCTTCATTTCTACTCTTCACTGCCTTCTAAAATTTTGAAGTTCAAGGGGTTGCACTAACTGAACATAGTTCACCATCAAGCTGCAAATAAGAAAAGACCAAGTCATTGCACTAACTTTAGTGACTTGTTTTTGCAGAGTTAGTTGTAATCAGAAGCAGATTCTCCATCCATTTCTTTGATTTCTTGCCTGTTGTATGAGTAATTGAGACCTCATGCCTTCATATATGCCTCTATGGACATCGGAATGAAAACGTTCCAGAGAAACTTCTCTTGGTGAAGAACATAGTATGAGTGGATCAGATATGGAATCTAATGATAATCATAATAACTTCACGAATGGTTACATAGCCTAATAATTCAAGACATGATCATGAACCGTTTTTATATATTGGCTAATGAAATCCTGTTAAAATATGAAATGTAGTGGTATCAAATCAAGCTTTCAAAGCACAATGATGGATCCTAGAATTTATCACATGTAATTATAAAAATTATTCCTTCTCAGATACCAATTTCCAAGATTCAAATTTCAAAATGATTCACAACTCTTAACAAAAAAAAAAAAAATGTCCAGAAATGCAAAAACAAGATCCTTAAAACCCATTAATCAAAAAGACGAATAATTACGAAATAAATAGATTCATAAATATATAATTGCTACAAAGAATTTGAACGAAAGCAAAGAGAAATCTGACTTCCTCCAATCGTGATAAGGAGTTCCTTATCCTACCTTGCAAAAGTTAGCTTGTCATTGAAATTACAGATGAAGCCACCGTATCTAATAAAATACCATGTTGTAATCAACTATATAATGAATATATCTGTTTCTTTGATTAATCACTGATGCAAAGGGCTAGATAAAAGACAAGTATTTTAATTGCCATCTCAGTAAAGTAGTTAACCATATCATTATGGCAGTCCATATTTAATGCAGAGCCTATGCATTAAAGGGCTACTGTTAGAATCTATAGAAGGTTTTAGAATTTTTTTTCCCAATTATGGTACATAACCAGAACTGTCTCACTACAGTTTTTTTCTAAAAAATGTGATTAAATTTTCATCATCAGAAAACCTAATGTAGACTCAAAAGAAAAGGAATCGATGAAATCTAAACCACCCGTTTGCAGGACCAAAGTCAATTTCAAATGGAACCCTATCACACGACCTTGGGTACTAAAAATGAAACATTCTACAAGACTTTCAGGAACGTTCAAAATAACACAAAACATACGCACCTAAATATTTCCTCACATTGTCTCCAAAATTTTTATATTGTCATTAACTCATTAAGCATCGAAGTATCCCTGGGAGGATAACCCACTGCATGTCCATGTGCTTTTTGGCACTATCAAAATAAATTTTCAATACTATTGGTGGAAATTGAAGTCAATATTCTGTTGAAAAAACACCTTTTAGGGCGGCCTATTTGAGACCCTTTTTTTTTTTAACGTGATTAGGTAAAATAATATAGTGATTTAGGGCGACCCAAATGCTTTAATAATCTTTCTTGGCGGGGCCTAAATTAATATGAACCACAAAGAAAACCAGTAAATTAACTCCTATGTTTGTCTCAATAAATGAATGTTATAAATTGTTTATAAATTATTTTTGAATTCAAACATTTGGAGGGATTTGCGAGTATTATTCATTTATTTATCACTTATTTTTATCTATCTATAATTTAAATAGTTTATACACACTTCCAAACTTGCTCTAATCATTCGATGTGTTGAACCATGGTAGTAGATCTTGATTTAGAAACATAAATGTGTCATTTCTTTAGAGAGATGAAATAGTTTAACAAAGCATAATGGTAGTCGAAAGTGGATTAACTATCATATGTTCATGAAAAATTAGCACTTGTTAGACGTTTGATGAAAAGATCTTAATTTATTTTCTTTTCCAAGCATGATCTGTGAGGTATTTTGTGGCAAACATTAACTCGATTACATAATTTTTTTTGATAAATAATAGGAGAATGTGTACTAGTTCTGAAGAAGTTATTTATACGGTTTGTAATGAAAATATTGAAGAAAAAAAAATTCGATAATACTAGATATAATTGAATAATAAAATAGTCGCAAATTTTAACCTTTTTTTCCCCTTTTTTTTTTTTTTTTTTTTAACAAAAAGCATGAATAGTGTTTGATGGAGAAAGTGTGGTGAAAAAATGAGAATTTTTTTTAGATTTGCGTGTAATATTTTTATTGAAGAATTTGTGGTTGAGAATAAGAGAGAAAAATGTATTGTGAAAATAATAGTAACCAAACAAGGGCTTAATCACAGAACTAAACCAAGTATGTCAGTTCCTAACGAAGGTAGCAGTATTAAGTTAAGGAATAATCTGCATTTAACATTTTTTCTGCATTAAAGTGACACATGGTCTAAGGACGTGGGTAATATCTTTAGTCCACAGGGTTTGATTAGGTTATGCAGATGTATTTGATATTATTTGGTGTCCTAAAAACTGTAGGAGAGTCTTATAGCATGTTTGGCTGTGCTACAGCATGCTCTTAGTCTACAGAATTGCTTAACAATTTACTTTCACCAAATTTTAAGTTGTATACTGGAATCTAATGAAATCTCAGTGGCACACGTAGAAACATGACTCTTAAAATAGAGAATTTATCAGTGAAGATATGATATTGTCTTGTTTGAATTTACCGATCGTTGGCATTGGCAAAGGTGATTCTCTCTTCTCCTTAGCTTCTTCTCTTTTTCTTCAACGTCCTCCTTCAGTTCAAAATAAAAAAAACAGCCCAACATTTCCAGGAGATACCTAATTGGTTATCAATCATCACCCCATGAGGAACCCTTCAACAACATTTTCTTTACATCTCTATGACCAAACCATTGTGCATCCTTTACCTATCCTTAGACTCATCCAATCCACTATCATCCCTCATTTTCCCCCTAAAAAGCCCAGAAAATCTAGCCGTAAAAACTCGCTCTCGCTGCCTGCTGTAGAAAAGTATTTAATCTTACAGTTATCCTGTGTCGATCAGTTTATCAGGATTATATATTCTTCTTCAATTGTGAAAGTATTACAAGTTTTACATACAACAGGTTATACCATCTAATGGAAATATATATCACACGGAAAGATTTAAATATCATCCCCACTTCAAAAATCTGACAGTGTTATGATCAATATACCTTAGTGCTAGCCCAAAAGTGAGAGCACATAATTTAGATGGTGGGGAACATCATTGTGTATGACCAGAGTAAATAACTGACAGTTCAAGAGCGTATTGGCCTTAACTGTGACAGAGATGACAAGGAGATATATGATGTTTATGAAAAAAGGCAGCCATATTGATCTTTCATATTGTGGAACAATATCAATTTTTCCATCAGCTAAACAAGAACAGCAAAGGATAAATTTTTACTGTATGCTAATAACACTTGCTAAGGAAGAAAAACTAGGCTTTAAAGGTGCTTCTCAATTTACTAAGAAAAGAAGGTTTATAATTAATCAAGCACGAACAGGACAACTTCAAACATCCACCGCAGAACAATATGAAATGCAAAATGGGACAAGGAAGATTTTTAGAGAATTTGAATTAATTGAGCATAACCTTCTCATAATGAAAGAAAACTGCAAGTAAACCCATCCTTGACTAGCTTGGTTACAGCATCCCGTAATCTGTAGTAATCCTTAACAGTATTGTACACCTGATGAGAAATCCTTGCATACCCCGTTATTGGATCAATCTCCCCCTCCACTGGTGCCCTATAGTAAATCGGCACCTCAACCCCAAAACACATCCTCAAATGTGTTCTTAGCTTTAATGCATCTGCATCACTCTTGATCCCCAAACAAGGGGGCAGTCCCACCATCGCCATACTTGAGCACATATCGGGAGGTGTCCCCAACTCTGTCCCCCATGCCTCCACCAACATCTTCGCCATCTCCACAACCTTCTCGTGATTCCTCTTCATTATCCCCTCAATCCCACCCTCAAACCTACTCACAAACTCCATCACCTCCGGCATTACAAGCTGTGGGCTGTAATCCCTTGTCCCAATCCATGCACTCTCCATTGCCAACCCATTCCCATATTCATGTGAAACCACCGGATGGTGCAAGTCTGATAACTCGTCTGACATCTTACAATACAAAAATGCTGCAGAGGGTGGGCAAAAGAACCACTTATGCAAATTACTGGTGTAAAAATCAGCACCTATGTCCTTCACATCTATGTTGACATTCCCTATCGCGTGGGCTGCGTCTACGAAAATCCTATCCACGCCCTCATCTCTACACATCTGAACCAACTCTTTGACAGGAATTATAACGCTAGGCATCGAAGTAATGTGATCAATCACAGCTAATCGAATTTTCCGACCATTTGCTTTGCCCGTCTGAAGGGCCTTTCGGAACTCTACTATTATTTCAGAATTCGATTTAAGAGGGAAAGGAAGGTGAACCTCGATAACATGGCCACCGGCGCGAGTAATGTACGCTTGAACCGATTTCTTGACAGCGCCATAGGCATAATGGAGCATAATAGCCGCATCACCCGGTTGAAAAAGGGTCGTGAAAAACGACCAGGTGGTGTGCTGAAGAACGATGGCGGCGGCAGTAGTAGCGTTATCGACAATAGAGATTTCATCAACATGGTCAGCGTTGATAAGGGTCTTGATAATTTGGCGAGTCTTGAGGATGGAGGGCTTTAAGATGTTGAAATAAAAGTTATCGGGTTGTTCGAGGAAGTGGAGCTGGTGATTTTGCTGGGCGGCAATAATGGTGGAGGGGCAGCAACCGAAGCTACCGTTGTTTATGCGGGCGATTGCGGGATCATGGTGTGAGAATTCAGCAATAATTTCTGAAGGGGTTATGGGCTTGGGTTTTGGTTTTGGAGTGGCACAATTGAAGGATTGCAGAGAGGCCATCTGAGGAGTGGGGGTTCGGCAGTGTCAGATTTGGGATTGGGAAGGCAATGTTTGAGGTTTTGGGAAGCGAAAGTCACGAGAGAGAGGGGTGGAATTGAGAAGTGCGTAAAATAATGGTTTGATGACAAGGAAGCTACCATTAACAGCGTAAACAAAACAAAGAAATACAAGTGGAAGAGGATGCGACAGGAGAAGGGATAGTCTACTGGCGAACCTTTCGAACATTATTTGTGAAATGGAAAATTAGTCCTCTTAATTTTACTTTTGAAAATGTGTTTTACTCCAAGTACAGAAACAAAACCTACGGGGTCTGTCACGTTACTGACATTGATGGGTCCCACATATTTTTATAAAAAGAAAAATGAAAAAAAAATGCACCACACCCCCTCTATTTGTGGCAACAGCTCGTACGTGTATCACTTCTCTTTGAAAATAACTCTACTGATTTTGCTATTCTAAATATTAGGGATGGACATGAGTCTGTTATCCAAAATCTTCGGGTATTTAATAAATAGAATTGTCAGACCCAAATATAATTATGGAACTGTTCGGATTCGATTTGATTTGGTTCTGTTCAATTTCGTATTATTATTAATTTTTTTTAACATTTACAGCAAATCGGCAACACTACATAGATACAACTAATGATATGTTCATTCGTAACTTTTACAAATTAATGTAGCCCAATTTAAAAATATATAAATAATAAATTGTCGCTGCGTCCAATAAGGAGCTTCAAATTCCATTTTAATGCTTATACTGCATTCAAAGATCTAATCAGTAGCTACCGCCGCTGGTGAAAAGAATGAGTTTCAAAATCGATTTGGGAATGAGAATGTATGTTTATACGGAAGTGGACGTATTGTTTACCAAACGAAAATGAAATGGAAAGGGGAATGAAAATGCCCAAATGTTGGGCTAACAAAAAGTTAATTTGACGGACTGGCTGGTTTGTTTAATTAATTTGCTAATTTGTTTAGAAATAAAATTAAGATAATTTAATTAATTCAATACAAAAAATTAAAAAAAATATTTAGATTCGGCTCTTGATTTAGAACCGAGAACCGACTCAAATTCACCGGTTCTCAATTCAGATACTCGTTCGGGTATTTAACTTATGAAAAACCTCTCGATTTGGTTCGGGTTCAATTCGATCCGGTTCGATTCGAGAGTTTTGCCCAGACCTACTAAGAAGTTGCACATTAAAAAAAAATGAAAAATGAGGACGAGTATTTTTACTTGGAATCACCAAAATCTGAATCAAAATTAAACCTAACAGTCAAATTCGATTTAATTCTAATTAAAATCGTCTTAAAATTTAGAACCCAGTACCTATTGATATCTTCATGATAACCACATCATTTCCCTTTAGGTAGTAAGATTTGGAGGAGTAGGATGAATGTAGAAATGCATACCAACACTGAATTTGACGCTGTGGTCATGAGGAGCCAAACGAGGAGACTTACCCACGTGGGTCGTGATAAGACCAAAAAGGTTATGGGTGGGAACGGTTCGATTTTAGAGAGAATTAAATCAAAGTATCTTGTTAGTAAAATTGTCAGGTTCATCTTTAATTATGAAACCAATGCAATTTGTTTTGATCCCGTATCATATGTTTAAACATTTTCATAATGTCAACAACTTTTCCATTCTCGTAAAGTTTGAAACAGCGCAACATTAATCTAGTAAATGATAAGTTCCATCTTACAAAATAACAAAAATAGGTAAATCTAAAAATAAAATATGTTATTTTATAATATTCATTCACCAATGTATAGAAAGTATGAAACAACAAGCCATATAACAAATGATAATTTGTCACTGCTAATGAATGAGCATTTTTTTTTTTTTTGAAAAAAAATAAAATATTTTGACAAATTCGACATCAAAAATTATTAAATATCAGAAAATTCAATTATTTGATTTTGGGTATGGAACCAATAATCGAACCAAACTTGTTAGTTCTTGGCTCTAGTACCCCATTACTTGATTTGACTTAAGAAGAATCAAATCGAATCTAATCACTCTATTTAATTCGGGAGTTTTGTCTATTCCTACAAAAAGTATGAAACACGACGTACCAAAAACTCTCATCTCATTTTGTGTGCTCTCCTCCTCAATATCAATAGTCCAGACTCGAAGGCTAATCTCCAATAATACTGATAAGTGTATTTTGTGCATTTATTTGGACGTTTAAGTTAGAGTATTTATTAGATATTTTAACAAATTGTGGCTTAATTCTATGTCTATTGTGTTTGTTATGTACAAATCGACATAAACGGCGGAATGGAGAAAAAATGGTAAAAAGGGGCTCAATTGTAAGAAATTCAAAGTTCGGGGGACTAAAGTGCAAACAATCAAAAGTTGTGTAAGACCTCAAGATTAAGATTCAAGATGTGCTAAGGGTCAATTGAATGAGAAAAGAATTCAAATGAATTAATAGTCAAAATATTATCACATATCAATTTTTAGTTGAAAAAATTATGCTCCAAATTTTTAGCCTCATATTGAAATGCATTTTTGGCATAGAAAAACATTCAGATTGGAAAAATATTAATTCTAGAAGAATTGTAGCCACTTTGAATCATTTTAATCGAATATTGAGAGATAATTTTTTGATAAAAATATGAATGAATGATTGATCAGCACATGAACCAAGGCGCGCACCCTACCCTCTTTTGAGGCTACCTGAGGCTTACAAATCACTTAAGGCGCGTCTGGGTGAGCGTCTAGGTGTAAAAATGGGAAAAACTCTGTTTTTCTTATTTTTTATTGTTGTAACTTATAGAATGCAATCTTTTTGCATTCTATATATTGGGGAGGTATGTCCAAAAGCGTCTGAAACTAGTTTTTTATGAAAATTGAGCATAAAAAGTGAGTTTTTACGTTCAAGAGCTGAAGTTGTGAAGCTCAGGTCGAAGTTCAAAGTTATATTTCGAAAGTTTTCAAGTTCTTCACTATATTCTTATTCTCGGGTGATGTTGTTTCAACATTTTTGGTGTAATTTTGATATGAGAATGCTAGGCTAGATGTTTTTATGTATTAGATGAATAATGAAAATAGTTGATTTCTAGTTTTTAATTCAAGACTTATTATTTTTTAGTTAATTCTTTTGTTCATGTTTAGATATGCGCGAATATTATATTGTTTGACCATCACTTAGACAACTAGTTGATTAATTGTAGTATTGAGAGACTTACAATAAGTAGAACACTACATATTTAATGCACCGGCAATAGATATTAGAAATAATGTTTATAACGTTTGCAATCATGTGTGATAATCCCACGATTGAATGTGTGCTTTGTATATGAATTCGGACAAAAAATATCAACTATATTGTGATACAATCATTGAATTTGGTAGAAACTGGTAAACTATAATTGCATTTATTTCTCGTGGAATGATAACTCTTTCACTAAATCTATTACTTGTTAACGATCTTCGTACGTTCGCAAATTTTGTCTGAACAAACATCCTGTTCAAAGTGCAACTTAATGTTAATATTATTAATAGTTCAACTACTCTGACAGCGGGATCATAGTACAACATTATCAATTCAATGGTATACTCCTAGAACGTTATTAATAGTGCAACATTAGCTTGATAAGTAACTAATTTTTCAAGTTTAAAAATTTAAGGCTTAAAGGAAAACTTTGAATAATATAGGAACTAAAGTGGAAATGGGTGAAAATATTACGTCAATAGAAAGAAGTTATTTGATTAGAAATTACTTTCTGTAAAAGTTAATTTTTAAATCAATTTTGTTGTAAATTGTGAGTTTATTAGTGAAAGATAATTGTATCTCAATAGCTCTAGAAATTATTACAATTATATCCCCAATCATTCCCTATAAATATAGGATTTTGATTCTCATTATAATACATACAAGTCCATTGATTTCTCTCTATTTTTTTTTTCTTTTTTTTTTCTCTCTAGTTTATAACATTTTATCATTACGAAGATATGCTGGAGAAATTTTTTTCCACCTTTCATGCCTCGAATGTGCTCATACAGCAGCAATATCGTGAACGTGATTTCAAAAAGTACTCAAAACTTATATCTAGCTTGTTTGTGGCTAAATGAAATAATAAACTGCTGATGAAAAATCATGAATTACGTCCAATTGGTTTTATATCATTGTCTAAAGCAAATAGTATTGCATTGCCTAAAGTATATGCAATATCAAGGCAAGGATGTGGACGTAAACACGGATTTGAACGTAAACACGAATGTGCACGTGGAATAAACCATGGATGAAATGATCAACAAAGCTATTAGCAATAAGTCAACAATTTCAAAAGGCACAAAGCAAAAGAAAGTAATACATCGAAAGAGAAGCACGAAGAAAGTTGCTTTAGATGTGGAATGAAAAGATATTAAGCACGTATTTGTCGTACGATAAAACATCTTGTGAATTTCTACCAAAAATCAATCGAGTAAAAGGAAAAAGTGGAGACAAATTTTGTTGATTATGATGGTCCAATTGATATGACTCATTTGAGTGTTATCTGATTTCTTTGTTGATCCAAATGAGAATATTGATCGTTTGATAGGGAGTGGTGTGATGGAAGATAGAGATTACTGTACATTCTAGTTTTTCCCCATTGTCTTAAAAATTCAATTTGAAATATGTTTTTACCTTTTGCAAAAGTCTGAACGTTAATTTCATAATATCAAATTATGTTTACTCTTTTAAATTTAAATTTGAGTTTTTAAATATATTAGTTTTGTTATAAATTCANATTATGATGGTCCAATTGATATGACTCATTTGAGTGTTATCTGATTTCTTTGTTGATCCAAATGAGAATATTGATCGTTTGATAGGGAGTGGTGTGATGGAAGATAGAGATTACTGTACATTCTAGTTTTTCCCCATTGTCTTAAAAATTCAATTTGAAATATGTTTTTACCTTTTGCAAAAGTCTGAACGTTAATTTCATAATATCAAATTATGTTTACTCTTTTAAATTTAAATTTGAGTTTTTAAATATATTAGTTTTGTTATAAATTCATGATGGA
Organism: Fraxinus xanthoxyloides; assembly: GCA_903798325.1. Lineage (NCBI taxonomy): Eukaryota > Viridiplantae > Streptophyta > Magnoliopsida > Lamiales > Oleaceae > Fraxinus > Fraxinus xanthoxyloides. The sequence goes on from CAIGRL010315554.1 coordinate 11,180, forward strand.
TTGCCAAGATTCCTGCTTAATTGATAATACAACTACACATACTATTTTTCAAAATAAAAAATATTTTTTGGACTTAAAATTAGTAGAAAATAATGTTAATACGATTGTCGAATGCATCAAATATCGTTGAAATTCCAGAAGAGCTTATATTATTTTATCATATAATACAAAATTATATATTGATGATACATTTTATTCTAACAAATCAAGAAAAAAATTGCTTAGTTTTAAATATATATGCTGTGATGGATATCATATTAAGACGACGCAAGAAAATAATTTTGAATATATTTGCATAACTTCTTTTGTATCTGACCAGAAACAAATAAAAGAAAATTTTCTTACACTTCCATCTGATATGTATTATACATTTATAAAATTAATTGAATCAAATATTGTCACGAACCAAAAGTTTGTTGACCCAAAAAGTTTTATAATTAGGCATGATCGACTTGAATATCTGGAGCTATAAAAATGAATCGAATAATAAATTACATGGACATCCTTTAAGGAGCTAGAAGATTCTTTTACTTGATAATTATCCTTGTGTAGCTTGTTCGTAAGGTAAGTTAGTAATTAGACTTTCAACTACAAAGTTTAATATTGAATCTCCAACTTTCTTGAAAAGAATTCATGGATATATATATGATCCAAAACATCCACCATGTGGACTATTTCGTGATATTAATTGATCATTCTACTAGATAGTTACACGTTTGCCTACTTTCCACTTGGAATGTAGATTTTGTTAGACTACTTATTCAAATCATAAAATCACGAGCTACATTTCCCAAATACTCAATGAAGACAAATCGTTTTAACAATGCTGGTGAATTTAAATTACAATCATTCGATGATTATTGCATGTTAATTGAGATTGTTAAGAAACATTTGGTTGCGCATGTAAAATGATTTAGCAGAGTTGTTTATTAAACGTCTACAACTAGTTGTTAGATCATTACTTATGAAAACAAAACTCTCAACTTCTGTTTGAGGTCATGCCATATTACATGATGCATAATTGATTCGTATCAAACTGCCTATTACTAATATTCACATTTGTAACTGGTATTTAGTCATGAACCTAATATTTCTCACATACGAGCGTTGGTTGTGCCGTCCAGTCCCTATTTCACCCCTACAACATACTAAAATAGGTCACCAACAAAGACTTGGGATTTACGTGGGCTTTAATTCACCATCTATTAATAGGTATTTTGAACTTTTAACAAGTGATTTATTTACTTCTCGTTTTGCATATTGTCATTTTGATGAAATAACTTTCCCAACTTTGGGAGGAGAACAACTACATCTTGAAAAAAGGTAGAATTTATCGGAATGGAACAACTCTCTATCTCATTTTGATTCTCACAACAATCAATATAAGCAAGATGTTGAGAAATTCATTTATTTGCAAAAGAGTTGCAAATCAATTACCAAATGCATATGTAATCACAAGAACAGTGACAAAGTTATATGTGCCAATAGAAAATACTCCAATAAAATTGTTGTCCCTACAGGACAATCCAATGTACCAAATGAATATGTACCTCAAAAAGAAAAGTAAAACAGAAAAACCAACCAAAAACTTCGGAAAAAGTAATATTAGAAAAGATTGATTAATTAAATATTGAAAATATGGTTCCTGAAGAACAAGTGTTCGAAAATAATGAGATTTCAATAAATTATAGGAAAAATTGTAACCATGGTACCAAACCTTTCATTTAGTTGCAAATTTTGCCCAAATCTTTCATTTATACCACCCACGGTACCAAATCTTCAAAAAACTTGCACCCAGATTCTAAATTGATAGAAACCGTTAGTTGACAAAAAATTAAAAATCTGACCAATTGTTGACTAATTTTTAAAGGGCAAAATGGTAACTTCCCCTTTTTTTTCATATAAAAAAACTAAAATAAAACAATTAAGTCAAAAACCAAAAAAATTATCTTCAACCACCCCATTCCCATCCCCCACCCAACCCAAAACCAAAATTGTCGGCACCACTATACCCACCTTCACCACCGTCCTTCAGCCACCAATCTCCGGCGCAACCTCTCCGGAGTTCTAGCTACTATTCTGAACCATCTTATCCAGACAAATCAAGCTCGTTTCAAGCTCAGGAACAGCGACAGCGACGGGAACTCCTCCATCTTTCTATCAATTTTGACAGAATAAGTGTGAAATGGAAGATTGAACGGGAACTTTTGGTACCTTGAGAATATCGAAGGGACCGTTGAAAGAAGAGCCTGGAGTGTTGGAGTCAAAGAAATCAAATTCGTTACAAGACACTTCAAAAATCTAGTGAGGACCCTATAGTAGCGGAACGTCGAGAGGTTGCACCGGGTGGTGGTGAAAGTGGGTGGTGATGCCGACAATTTTGGTTTGGAGTTGGGTGGGAGGTAAGGTGAGGAGGTTGGAGAAGATAATATGATTTTTTTTTTTGTTTTTGATTTAATTATTTTATTTTAGTTTTTTTATATGAAAAAAGGGAAAGTTACTAATTTACCATTTAAAAATTAGTCAACAATTGGTCAGATTTTAAATTTTTGGTCAACTAACGGTCAAACTATCAGTTTCTATCAATTTGGACTCACGGTGCGAGTTTTTAAACATTTGGTACTGTGGGTGGTACAAATGAAAAGTCTGGGCAAAGTCTGTAACTAAATGAAATGTTTGGTACCGTAAATGCAATTTTCCCTAAATTATATGACCTCATAAATTATGGAAAAGACATAATATTGTTATAGACAATAGTTTCGCCTTTAATGCGGTTTTTGATATTATGTAAAATGAGGATCATCAACCACAATCTGTTAAAGACTGTCAAGATAAAAATGATTGGTCAAAATGGAAAAAAGCCATAGGCAGAATCGAATTCCTTATAGAAATGAAAATTGTTTGGACATATAGTTCGAACACCTGAAAACGTATCCCTTTGGATACAAATGAGTTTTTATACGAAAGAAATGAAAATAATGAAATTACAAAATACAAAGCTTGACTCGTAGTTTAAGATTTCTCACAAAGACCAGAAATTAATTATGAGGAAATATATTCTCCCGTAAAGGATACCATTACTTTTAGATTCCTAATTAGTTTGACTATGTCACAAATGCTCAATATGCATCTTATGGATGTAGTAACCATCTATTTGTATAGTTCACTTGATAGTGACATATATATGAAAGTCCCTGAAAGATTTAAAGTGCTAAAGCAAATGATACACACCCAAAAATCATGTTCTCAATTAAATTGCAAAGATCATTATATGGATTGAAACAATTTGGACGCATGTTGATTAATCGCCACAGGGGATATTTGTTGAAAAAAGATTATAAAAATGATGATGTATGCCCATTTGTTTTCATAATATTTGATTGTAATTTGTAACAGTTTATGTTGATGATCTAAATTTAATTGGAACTCTTTGAAGAGCTCAAGAAAAATGCAAATTATTTGAGAAATGAATTTGAGATGAAAGATTTGAGAAAAATCAAACCGTGTATTGGGTTGCAGATTGAACATATGCTAGAATGATTATTTGTTGATTAATTTATATATACAGAAAAAGTCTTAAAACGTTTTTATATGAATAATGTACATCCA